>LQNS02278187.1:12095202-12114741 GCA_001587735.2 Parhyale hawaiensis
GGGCTGGCGGATGGGGGGATGGGTTTTAGAGGTGAATCTATAGGGAGCACTCGGCTGTTAAAAAAGCTCTAACTCTGTTTAGGCTCTTTATATCTCACTGTATGAGGGAGGCTCTGGGAGCGCTGAGTCGGCAGCGGTGCGGGGCCTTGAAGACTACTCACGAGTAACAAGTAAGTAACACCGGAGTGTTCTCTCACCATTCGTTGTATACATGCATACTTGCCCCTATTTTCAATTGCTGCCCTCTCCCCTTGTACAATCATGTAGGCTGTAGCATACCACAATCACCAAACTCTCTTTCCTCACTTCATACTCAGACTCACTCCTGTATTCCATTTTCACAGCAAGCATATCCTCACTCATTGCCCTCCTACCTATATCTAGAACCTTTACTTCTAGAAAAACTTTTTTCGCACCATAAGGGCCTAGCCCCCACCTCTTGACAGTGTAAATATCTCTCCTTACACACCAGGTCATAGTCTTCATTACACAATCAAGCACCTGCACGTATGTGTGTCTCTGTGACTCCTACCACATCCATTTCATGCACTTTCATCTCCTTACACACATCTTCAAGTTTTCCAAGTCCCCGTCCTTTCACATTCACACATCCTATGCGCAGTTTACTATTTACCAAGGCACTAACTGTGCGATGCTTGTCACCCCTTCATCTTGTACCTAAACTCGCCTGCCTTAGCTACCTGTTCTCTGAGCTACTTCAGCCCCTCAATCATTCAGATGCTCCCCGTCCATAGCAAACACGTTCCTGTTATGTGATGGGCTCACATCAGCAAACTCACAGTGTGTTTTCCCCATTGTGGAATGCCTCTATCTTGAGTTTCACAAGCTCTTCACGCAACTTTCTGTTTGCAGTCTGCCGTTCTCTCTCATACCCTTTATCTTTACTTGGCCTTAGCATAAGTGCCACTACTGCCACATCAACACATCTATTCTGTCTCACATCTTTTACACACTCAAGAATTTCTTTCACAGTTTCTGTAGCTCCTAAGCCCTTCAAGCTATTGCCTCCACACTGAAGAGCTAGCATTCCCTCCTCCATCTTGGTTCCCTCTTCCTTCGCCACCTGTCCTATCTTCTTCACTCCCGCACCTCTCAGTACCTTGCAATCATTCATTGATGCTGTTACTCGCTGTCCAACCCGTGCTATCATACTGTCGCCAACAAGTTTCACTGGCATCCTATCACTAGTTCTTTTTCCGTGAATTCTATTAGGCTACTGCCTATCTGGTTGGTTGCATGGGAACTGCGTGGCTGTACTTTTAGGGGGTGCACCGGCGCCACCCCTGTGCCATATACCACTAGCTCCGACCACCCTACTCGCATTACCACCTGTTTCTTCCTCCTCCTCACGTACAACTTCACCTGCAGCTCTTGACGCCAATTCACTACGGGATATGGCTTTGGAACTGCTGCCGTCACTACAGCCCGACTCAGTATTTTTCTTTTTGGCTACCTCACTACTACTACTCTCGTCATACTAGCCTTCTTTTTCCAGCCCCTGCTGAGCTGCCTCGCAATAAGTCAGTTTCAGTAGATCAGGTTCCGTCACAACAGCCTACACTCCACACTCTACAACCTGGCTTACGGAATTCTCATCGTACGTTTCTCGACAGATAAACGCTCAAAACGGACTATGCAGGGCTATTGACTGCATATCAAGTGACGTTATATCATTGTATGTAAAAAATTTACAATACACTTATCCCTTAATCAGGCTTTGGGTTAGGTGGAGGTGTAGAAATACGAGAATTGTGTTAGAACATTTATGACCTAGGGTAAGAGAGCGTAGAATAGGTTCCATTCGCGTAAATTGCAGCAATCGCCGCCAAGATCATCACTATTAACGCCTCCGATGCTAACAAGCTCTTGCACATGTGTTGGAATTTTTTAGAACTCTGACTGAAGAGATAAAGAAGGTAAACAAATCCAAGTCTTTAGTGACATCATGATAGGAAGCACTCGTTCGATACGAACGTGGGTAGATAACGGTAGTGATTACGTATATGTAGAACCTTGTTTTCATTTAATCATAAAAAAGTGATTCTACGACTTTTTGAAGGAAATGTTGTCAGTAGCCGGTCTTTTTGTGGAATAGCAAGTATCGATATTACTGCTCTTTTCAGCAGGCAAAAACCGACTCGAATCGGCATGCGCGCAAGCGATTCTCTTCAACTCGAGATTTCGCCACTTCGTCTAGTTAAGCTGTGGTGTAGTAAAAATTGTGTACGAGTGAGCCAGGTATATTAGTTAGGCTGGTGTCAGACGAATTACATTAAAACCTCGACCAGCTGTAGCAGTTTATTCCTATCCTTTTACTGATTTTAGCTGCAAGTTAGTGTTCTTAAATCTTCAAAACTTGGGTAACGTACGTTTTAATTAGGTAGGCTTTGCTGGCGATCCTCTGAATTAAAGGGTTTGGCATTGGCTACAATGGTGAATGTTGGATAGAAAATGTGGCAAATTTGTACTTTTACCCCCTCCCAATCAAATTCAATGTTTTTGTTGACATTTTTTGGTTGATAACTTAGAATGAAGCATTGTAAGACGTTTGTTGGAAATGATGTTGGCCAGACTGGAAAAAAAAACTCTCATTGGGCCATCAGGCAATTATATTCATCTGTCCAAGATTACTGTGAATTTGTCAATGCCCTATCTGTGCATGCAAATTTGCTGAAAAGTGAGATTCTGAACTGCACAACTAGCTAAGCCAATTCTTCTGCCGCATTTCCGAGGGTGGCCAATTAGTCGCCAAGATCTTGGCGAGAAGTGCCACCCGCATTTCCGAGGGCGGCAAACTACTTGCCAAGATCTTAGTAAGAAGTGCCACACTATGAAATGAGGTTCCACAGGTTGCGGCGCTCATAGGCGCCCACCCGCATTTCCGAGGGCGGCAAACTACTCGCCAAGATCTTGGCGAGAAGTGCCACACTATGAAATGAGGTTCCACAGGTGGTGGCATTCACGGCCCGTCACGGGCGCCCGCCCGCATCTCCGAGCCCCGAGGTGCAGTTAAAATCAGTGTAGAATTCCATACTGCTCCGAGGGTGGCAAACTAGTCGCCAAGATCATGGTGAGAAGTGCCACACTATGAAATGAGGTTCTTCTAGAGGATATGCCCTCAAGTGAGGGCCTCAACATTTAGCATCATCCGGTGTGATTCGGGACACTATAAGGAATTTATACAATTTTAGAAGATTTAATTTTGTTTATTTTATAGTAACAAAGCACAGTTAAAATTGGAGCACTGCTTCGATATGGAAGACCGCCAAAGACTTCGAAATGTAAACCTCACAGTATGACTGACATTAGTCTGACAAGGTAATAATGCCGCTGGCTAACTAGTAGAAAAGAGGGCAATCACTAATGCAGTAAAAACATAAGCATTGCTAAATTCTAAAACTCTGAATAGCTCAAGTTAACGAAATTCAGTAATCGAGAAAGATGCGCAACGACAAAAGCTTCGTGCTTCTCTATAGGTGTCTGGAAGATTTTAATTCGTCAAACACCTGTGCACGCTCAGCTGACCGGCAGCACTGCATCAGAATGATGTACGTCAGGCAGCGGGGAAAATACGACAGCCATAGGAACCTCCCAAGGCAGCCAGCTGTATTAGAAGAACAAAGACTGGTAACTATGTGCAAATTGTGAAACAAACTCACAAGTATTATGAAGAATTTTGTGGTTCAAGATGTACTAAAAATTATACTTTCAAATTGTAGATAGGGTAATGTCTCAATTACCAAATGCCCATCTATTACCGAATATAGGTAGGAATTTTATTGCGTTCGGTAATAGAAAGGCATTCAGTAATTGAGACATTACCCTAATTGTAAATTTTGATACCAAAGGAGTCACAATTGCAATTACTCAGACTGCGTGAACGCACCTAGTAAATGGGTGAATAGCAAGAATAGGAGAAGCAGAAATGGACGCTCCGCAAGTTGACCCCGGGACATACAAAGATCGGGACGCAGAAAGAAGCTCGGGTAAATTCTTTTAGGACAATTATTTATTTCAATTGATTATATGTTACAATTTACGTGTGCTAACTAAAAATGAATTATGTAACTATCCATTGAAGCACACCTGGAAATTCAGTGCTCCAGTGTGAATTCACATTTAGGGCATAGAGATTAGAGATAAATGAAAGGTTAAGCAAGAATAATTCAGAACGATTTATAGAAGAGATAATACTCTTAAGTTAATTAGGTAAATGCAGAAGCAATCATGCAGCTAGAGTAAGGAAGCTCCAACTAAATTAGACGATCGACATCCGTGCGAATTAATTTAAGTTCAGTTTAGAAGGTTCAGATAGGTTAATATATTTAAGTTCAGGTAATTCAAGCAATAAAAAGAAGAGAAAAGAAGAAAACGATGAAGATCAGAATATAAGAAAAGTACTAGCTGGCATACAAGGACAGGAAAGTAAGCCTGGCAACGATTGCTCATCGATGGCGGCAACGCCAGAAGTGCCTTCTTCGTAAGGACTTTAAATGAATTTATTTAATTTGATTTACATTTAAAATACGCCGGCAAATAACTAGAGAAATGAACAATTTCTGCTCGGCTTTTTAAAAACAGTTAAGTTTAATAAATTTAAATTCACAACATGTAAGGTAGAGATATTAGCAGTTGGCGCAACAGGAGCTGAATGAATGTCTTAGCAATATAGAGGGTAAAAAGAATGTGTCGCTAAGCTGCTCGGGAACCCTGGTAAAGTACGGCTGCGTTCAGACCACCTGCATGTAAACGGAATACAGCCAGAGAAATTGCAGACCTATAAAAGTAATTTTTTATAACACTTTGGTAAATATGCAGGATAGTTTAGTGGGGTCCAAAAAAACAACCTTTTTTCCTATTTAGTGTATTTGGCCTCTGAAATTAGAATCTGAAGTCCGTTTTTGGCGGTCAGCTGACTCAGCTCTAGTTTTTGAGATTTTGACTTTGAAGTTCCTATTGTTTTCCTATGGCAAAAGATAGGGCCTACCTGGCGATGGCAGAGTGTAATGCTACACAACACGGAAAAGCAACATGTTACGTGCCAAACACATAATTGTTAGTGAATTCTGGGTAAATATTCGACTTATCCCCCACCCGAGTTATAGGATGAGAAAGTGATTTCTAGCATAATTGAGGTGTGCTGAAAACAAAAATGACATCCATTTTTTGTGGAAATTAGGTAAACGAGTCCTATGCCTTACCTAACCTGCCTGATATTATGAGTGGGTTTGTGCCTAACCCGAATTTCTGAGGGCGGCAAACTACTCGCCAAGATCTTGACGAGAAGTCCCAAACTATGAAACGAGGTTCCACAGATCGCGGCGCTCGTAGGCACCCTCCCGCATTTCCGAGGACGGCAAACTACTCGCCAAGATCTTGGCGAGAAGTCCCACACTATGAAATGAGGTTCCACAGGTCGCGGCGCTCATAGGCGCCCACCCGCATTTCCGAGGGCGGCAAACTACTCGCCAAGATCTTGGCGAGAAGTGCCACACTATGNGGTAATGTTTCTTCTCTGCAGTCACCAAAAAGACATATTTGCGCAAAGCCCCTCTCTTAGAGTCGCCAAAAAGACACAGATGGTCATTTCTAATCATAAAAAGTCGCCAAATAATTGGCGACAATGCACACTTTCTGAAATATGGCTTCTAGGGAATATGCCCGCATTCCCGAGGGCGGCAAACTACTTGCCAAGATCTTGGCAAGAAGTGCCACACTGTGAAATGAAGTTCCACAGGTCGCGGCGCTCCTAGGCGCCCACCCGCATTCCCGAGGGCGGCAAACTACTCGTCAAGATCTTGGCGAGAAGTGCCACACTGTGAAATGAGGTTCCACAGGTCGCGGCGCTCCTAGGTGCCCACCCGCATTCCCGAGGGTGGCAAACTAGTCGCCAAGATCTTGGCGAGAAGTGCCACACTGTGAAATGAGGGTGAGGGCCTCAACATTTAGGCCTAGCATCATCTGGTGTGATTCGGGACACTTTGGAAAATATATAGGATAGTTTAGTGGAGTCCAAAAAAATGACCTTTTTTCCTATTTAGTGTATTTTGGCCTCCAGAATTAGAATCTGAAGTCCATTTTTGGTGGTCAGCTCTAGTTTTTGAGATATTTGACTTTGAAGTTCCTATTGTTTTCCTATGGCAAAAAATACCTGGCGATGGCAGAGTGTAATGCTACACAACACGGAAAAGCAACATATTACGTGCCAAATACACAATTGTTAGTGAATTCTGGGTAAATATTTGACTTATCCCTCACCCAAGTTATAGGATAAGAAAGTGATTTCTAGCATAATTGAGGTGTGCTGAAAACAAAAATGACATCCATTTTTTGTGGAAATTAGGCAAACAAGACCTACGCCTTACCTAACCGGCCTGATATTATGAATGAGTTTTTGTCTA
The DNA here is from genome assembly GCA_001587735.2 of Parhyale hawaiensis. Taxonomy (NCBI): domain Eukaryota; kingdom Metazoa; phylum Arthropoda; class Malacostraca; order Amphipoda; family Hyalidae; genus Parhyale; species Parhyale hawaiensis. Next base: position 12,101,625 of record LQNS02278187.1, read on the forward strand.
ACTATCTGACAGTGTGGCCTGAAGAGGGGTGACTCTGTTCTGAGGGATTTTTGCCTAACTACCTGATAGTACAGCCTAAAGAGGGGTGAAACTGAAGGGTTTTATGCCTAACTACCCAACAGTACGGCCTAAAGTGGGGCGAATTTGGCTCTTACGCATACGCTTGTAACGTCACCTAGAGCAGCAGCGCGTTTTGACGGGTCAATCAAGAAGCTGAAAAGATGAAAATTCAATAAAACAAAACAGAATTTCCACAAATAAAGACCTATGTATTCTGTATCTGTAATTTTCAGCAAATCAAAATATATTAATAGAATTCTGAAGTTTAAGTGGGAGATAAGACAAATATTAGCCAAATTCTGCTTCTCCGTAACAACCTAAAAAAGATAAATATCTGTACAGCACTAAAAACCTATTTAAAAGCTCTATTACGGTCTGCCAGTGCTGGGCATTTTCCCCTATAGGAAAACAATGGGAACTTCAAAGTCAAATATCTCAAAAACTAAGTCCAGCCGTCAAAAACAGTCTTCAGATTCTCATTCCTGAGGTCAAAATACACTAAATAGCAAAAAAAAAATTGGGAAGGAAGCAAAGTAGGCGCGAAAGAGATACGTCCCAAATGCCTAGCTAATAGCTGAGGTAACCTACACGGGTCTCCTGGGGTTGCTTGGCCCCATAGCATAGGATGGACAAACCTAAATTAACCTAACCCCATGGTCCATCTTATGCCCCCTGAGGGGAACCAGAATTAACATAGAAACAGTCATACTGCTGATAAAAGGAAGTGAAAGAAAAGAACACAAATATTAGATAGCTTTATAAAATTTATTTAGAAGAAATATAAACAAATTCTGTGTTAGCAATTAGCATAATAGCATTTTAGCAAGATGCTACACAAGGTTGCTTGCTAGTGCTAGCTGCACAATTCCTGTACCTATCAGGCTACCTAGGCTAATAATGAATGGCAAAAAAAAAAATAAACATAAAAGTATAATAAAACACAAGATATCTGTTAGTAATTAGTATGTCTCCTTCATATAGCCTCTGTGATATACCGTAACTCAATAAAACTTACCGAGCCTTGCTCTATAAAATTTATAACTATAAGTATACCAAACATTTGGAAATACATATCATCTTTTATTAATTGAGTTTTATATGTATACCATAATTAGTTGCTGGACGTTTTTGTGACAATAGTGATAACTTTTTCCCTATTATGATGTTTGAAAGGAAATTCTACATTAGGTGGTAATTGTGATAGGCCTATATGAAGAAATCTGTTCACTGGGTCTAGAGGTGATAGAGTCAGGTGTTTTACACCGACTCCAACTCCTGGTCATAGTAAAGATCCGACTTCACAACCCTGCTTTCTAGCACTGCTAGTTTTCACACAGGAAGTGTTTTAGTGCCAAGTGGATGGCTACTAGCATGGTGGATGGGTACTAGACATGTTACCCTACCTATGGTATCTAGTTATATCCAGGTCATGATGTTGAGTGACAGCTATGTACTAATTGTCCTAAACTTATGATCGTGATTGGAGTTAGGCCTATACAGTGCCGTGGGTAGTTGATAACTTGATATGTAGGCTAGCTATATAAGCTTTGGCTTTAGTTTAAGTTTGGCTTTTGAAATACATTCTTACTAATTCTATTCATGTTTTTATTCAGTGGTGTAGCTAGCTATATTAGTTCATATTTTAGTGTTGTACCATATAAGTGTCATAGGTACAAACTCCAACACAGTTACCAGTGTTTCTAATATGAGGACCATTTTTTTTTCATATAGCTACGGTTTGATCATATCCAAGTGTTAATATTGAAATGCTAATTAAATTACTAATTTTACAGAAGATATTTTTGCTGAAGTATAACTTGCATTAGTACGGTAGCAACCTGCTTAACATCATGTTTCTCAAGCCATTCAGAGTCAAGTCCAACTCTCAGCTGAAGACCTCTGATAAGTAAGTGAATGTTGTCCTGTAGCTATTAAGACAAGTAGCTATCTAGCAACGTCATCCGAGGTGGTTTGGGACACCTTTTTCAGACGAGGTAACTTGGGACACTGGCCGAAATTCATTCAAAAATCATTTTTTCAAAAATCTGATTGTGTGCCATTGTAAAGCCTGACTTTTAAAGCATAAGATGCAATGGCTTCATCAGAAAAATACTCGAAAAATATGTCAGCCACATCAAAAAAAACACCATTTTTGACCTCCTAAACAACTTTAAAAAGTTGATTTTCAATTGTCAACTGTGATGTGGAAAGTGCAATTTTTGATCTAGCTACTCTTTAAATTTTGACAGAATGTTCTTATGTTTATTTCAAGTGTGCATAAGCATTTTGACTCAAAGCTAATAGCTATTTCGCAACTTCTCTAGTTGCCTTAATCGCATTCTCATAATGAATAATAAGGCCATTAGTATAAAATAACATTTCTATTATTACTAGCTAGACAAGTTTCTAAAATCCAAGTAAAAACAGATGTTTTGGGCATTCACCAATCATTAGCTAAAATTAAGATCATGATTTTATTTCTGAATATGGAAAATGCAATTTTGAAAAGAAATCTAAACTATGCATATAAAATGAAGGAGTAACAAACCTAATTCATTATTGCTAAGGGAAATGAACTTTGCATATCATTATGGGAGGGTTTCAACCTATGAATGAAGATTGAATCCAATATCTTCTAGTCCCTAAAATTGGTTGATCCATGTTTCTGACAGTTATAGCTACCAAAAGAACTGCTCCCTATTTGCGTCCTTACATCTGCACCATCTGTGTTTTCATATGATGGAATTAACTCTAGTATAATAGTAGTATTCACTCCATTAGAAATGTTTTCTAATGTAAGAGGTAGCTACATAAAGACTACTGTAGTACTTTAACTGTAGACATCTCTTAAGCTGCTTCTTGGCATTTGCAGAACTGCACAATCTTCATGATTCCATGCCACACTGTTAGGCAGCAGTAAATAGTGACCATGATTAATTGGCACTGACTATTTGTGTACCACTGTAGCTACTATGTGAAATCTAACATGCACCTTGCTGCAGAACCTTAAACAATTTCTGCTAGTAAGGTTAAAATGTAACTAATGGTAACTGTATTGCATCTTTGTTTAGTGTAACTTATTGTAGATCTAAGGTAAATTATTTCATGCTCTCACTTGCCAGTCCTTCTCCAACAGAAAGAAGCTAAGACTTCAGATGAGTCAACAGTTTCCTGGTCTATCCGAGGAAGATGTTCACCAACTCGTCCCCCTTAAAGAGGATGTTGCTGCTATGAAACTCTACTCAAATAAAGGAGATCCTACTTTGGTGTATTTGGTAAGCCTCTCTTTTGCTTGGAGTATCTAGGTAGCTACCTACTCAGTTGTTGGTAGGTCCTTGCTGTATGTAAGTCCTTCATTTGCCCATAGATAATGATAGCTATTTCTCAGTGACTCGCTCTGACAGAACACCTCTGTCGGTAGCACCAGACCCACGAGAGCGCCCAACTCTGGGGGCGTCTAAGTGGTAGTTTAGACTGTTTCGAGGCGTAACCCTCACTGTAGACAGCTTTCGGTGTTCTTTTTTTTAAACCCTGCCCACCTGGTACTGTAGGAGCCCAGCAGTAGCACTCCTCATTCTGTTACGTTACGACTCACGCCACTGCTAACATCTCCATCTGTGATCTGGTCTCAGCTGCTGCTCTGTGTTCATTTATCGATCTTAGAGCTTGGGAAATATTTCCCTTACTGTTTATTAGTGCTCTAATATGGTTTTTTCCTGTTTGGAAATGTGTTTTTTTCTTTCATTTTTAGTGATAAGTTTTGGAGACTGTGTTTGGTGTGGGATCGGCCTAGGGTGCCACCATCTTTGATCCTTAACCCATGTCTCCTTGTGTTCACAGTGCTGCAGCAGCTGTTTTGTTCAAGATGACCAGTGATAGTGTTTTGTGTTTTGTGCTTGTTCTCCTTTTAAATTTATGTTAACATAAATTATTTTTCACCGGAATAGAGTGGTGGTTGGCACTTGTACCCTAACAATCCTACAAGTATATTGTTTGCTTAAATATTTCGTGGTAGGCTCCAGTGGCCCTAACAATTACGCGAATTATATTGCCTTATGATTTTTACTATTTTTGCGGTGGTGGCCCTTACGGCCTTCCTGTGCTACCTGTTGATGTAACACCAAAGACTGGATGGTAGGCCTTTGTTGCCCTAACATTCCATCTAGCACAGCCATACATTTAGGTGGTAAGCACTTATGCCCGAAGAATTCCACCAAATATATTGTTGCCTAAACTCTTGGTTGGTAGGCCTTAGTGCCCTAACAAGTCCGCCAAGTATACTTATTAGGCCTATCTCTTGATTGGTTAAGCTCAACGCCCTCGAAAGGCTGCCAACCATAGAGATTCACACCTTGGTTGGTAGGCCCTAGTGAACCAACAAGTCCGCAAAGCATACACATCTTTCACACATTCATACTTGGTTGGTACGCCTTAGTGCCCTAACATTCCGTCAAGCTTATACTGTATATTTATACTTGCTTGGTTAGGCTGCGTGCCCTTGCAGAGCCGCCAAGCGGGTATATATTCTCTTGGTTGGTAGGCCTTAGTGCCCTAACAAGTCTGCCAAGCTTGATTATCTTTATGTGCTTGGCTACACTGTGCAGTTCGCCCTGGCAAGGCCACCAAGTATGTACATTCTCATCTGGTTGGTTGGGTTTAGTTCCCTAACAAGTCCGCCAAGCAGATATAGTCGCCAAAGAGCATTTTTCTAACTACTGTATTGGGATGCTTTCCAATAATTTGAAGGCTCAAATCGGCCAGATTATCGACTTGGTCCGATTCCAAAATGGCACCTGGATGCCGGGAAGCCAACAGTTCGAAAAAAAAAAAACGGGAGGAGCACTCTTGCTCCCCTCAGGGAGTACAAGAGTTACCACTTGTTTGTGACTAAGTCTAAAAGTTAGTAGGTTAATGCAACTTCAACAGATTTACAGAGGATCTGAACTTGGTTATTCCTGCCCCCACATAAAAGGTTGGGACCTTTCTCAATCCTCTAAGGAAACCTCTCTGATCTTGTATCAGGGATTGTGACTTCCACTCAGAATCGTTCATTGGAACATTCATCCTAATTTGAACTTAACCCCATAGGGGAGTCCTCTTTTGGGACTGATTGTACTCCCCTAAGATCCAGGCGGGTCGTAATCCCGAGAAAACACATAGGCAGAAGCCCTGCAGTTATGATTTGTGGACTTGGCTCTGGCAAAAGGCAACCTGTGGAGGATGTGACCTTTTTCTTGTGATCCTGCTGAGCTCAGCCACGGGATGTCATATCCCAGTGGTACAAAGATAAACGAACAATTATCAACCGACAGGTGATATTAGCCTGACTGACCACAGCCCACCTATGTTAAGGAGTTCCCCTCTAAGGTAAGAAAATGTCTCTAGCCAAAGTGTGGCAGAGTAAGACAGAATTCCCTTGAGTTGCTGGCCGAGCCAAGTAGTATAGACAAGGGCCATCCACCGGTACAAGATGGCGTGGCGCCCTCTAAGAGCACGTTAAATTTGCTCCGCCTGAGACAGAGCGACCCTAACCGCAAGTCAGAGTTACCTAGTGGTCGTCTACCTAGTTAGGTGCAAGCTGGGTAGCAACTGAAAGCTGCAGTAAAGATAGCTACATATATGCTACAATTTTTAACAGGTTTAGATAGTCGCTCTGTCATCAGGAGGAGACTGGACTCAAACTAAAGCCTGGAGTGGTAGGTGCCTTTGTCCCAGAAAAATCGGAGAAAATAGTTTCTCATACGAGCTGACCTAGATCCCTTTGGTTCCACTTCCAAGGCCATAGGCTTAGGTCTCCAGGGCCGAAAGAAGTCCAGATTGCGTACTCTCTCCCCACTCACAAGGTCCTCATTGAAGGCCCCTCTTGACCTTGTATAAAGAGGGGAAGCTTGCTTGGCCTAACCATAGAGTACCTAATTAAGGTCAGCACAGAACCCTCCCTGAATGCCCCATCAAGGTTTTGCTCTTCTACGACGGTCGAAAACACCTTCGTTGGAAGAAATCGGCTTCAGCTGGACACAAGGTAAAGGTCTTTCCCCTGATTAGTGTTTACCCGACATCAGCAATTAGTGTTCCCGAGCCTAGTAGGTGACTGCCGGCTCAGTGGAAATGGTACTTATGTAAGTTTCTGTAATGGAAGTGTGAGCTTCCTTGAATTAGGAAGTGTCATTACTTACCTAACCTGCTCCACCAAGCAGACAGTTCAGGATGCTGGTTTAGTGTAGATAGAGGCTATAAGCCTTCTACAGGTTACCCCATCAGGAACCTAGGATGAAAGATCCTCAGTTGAGAAATCTCAGCCTACCGGCAGAAACAACGCTGGGATGACTAGACCAGTGTAATTCTGGTTTACAATAGGTAGATGTCCCAGAAAGATACCGGTTAACCAGGTACACAAGGTAGAGCGATGGCTCACAGCTCTTGCTGAAAAGCCAGCGCTCACGGAATTCGACCACTGCTATATATAGTCAGTTTTCTGAATGATCCGAAGCAGGGATCCAGAAGGGGACTCAAAAGCCTTTCCGTGTCTAGAAGAAGCTAGGTAAAGAGCAGTAGTCCTAAAGGGTCCATGAAGGTATGAGTTACAAGCGATTCTACTTGCTGGCTAATATCTCCAGAACCTTCAAATAAGGGTTGAAAGCAGCAAGAATCTGGGTTAGAATAGTAACTATTGTCCTAACAGTGTTTTGCTCTATAGACTTGTTCCGTTGCAATCCAGAGAAAGGTTTGTTATTTATAATTTATATTTTGAGAGAAGGCCAGGGGTACGGCAACTCACAGAAGATGGTTGCTGGGTACCCCCAAGGTTGCAGGTGACTTACAGTCACCATCTGGCCATTGTTGAAACAGCTGGATTGTGTGGAGGAAAGGCAACAAAGAGGGAAGAGGATAAATTGGTTCAGGTCAGGATCCTTTGCACCAACAACTCGGGGGGGGGGGGCATGAAACCCCTCCCTGCGACGCCGTGGGTATGTCTATGTCGGTGCTACCGAGAGAGGTGTTCTGTCAGAGCGAGCCACTGAGGATGGGTATAGTGTTGCAACGAGTTATTTTTTTCAGTGGCGAGCAAAGACAGAACACCTCTGGAGGATCAAACAAACCCAAAGCCTCTTCAGTTCCATGTCCTACGCTGATGTACCATATTACTGCGCTTGTACCAAACTGAGGATTGCTGCTGCTGGGCTTCTGAGGTAGCTACCAAGTGGGCGGGGCTTAAAAAAAAGATAGAACACCAAAAGCTGTCTACAATGAGGGCTATGCCTCGAAACAATCTAAACTTCCACTTAGACGCCCTCAGAGTTGGGTGCTATTGCGAATCTGGTGCTACCAACAGAGGTGTTCTTCTGTCGAGTGAGCTACTGAGAAAAACTCATTGCAACACTCTATCCATTCTCATAGCTACATGCCTATGACTAACTTACAAAACTCATTCGTTTTGTTTAACTCACCTCTTCCAAGTTATGTGGAGCTACAGGAAGTCTTCAATTTAGACCATGCATTTTTCTTATTTGTGTTGGAAATTTTTACTTCCAAGTTTCAGTAGCTAGCTACGTGTTCTCTTGACTCAAGCAAACATACATTGTGTAGCTACCCTGAAGTCAAAATTTTCACACCTAAATAAAAATTCATAAAACCAGGGTGGTTTAAATTGAGGACTTCCTGTACATGGATGTAGATTGCATGTTCCTATTGATAAGTTCACCATTCTCTCACTTTTTTTACTGTTTTATTTACTTATATGTTTAAAATTGGTTTGTTAACCATCACGCATTGAGGCAGTTTTTAATCTCTGTAGAGCTACTAATTTAGCTGAGAATATATCATACCAGCTACCTATGTGAAAACTGGAAAATCACTGGACACATGGTTCTTCAAGTAGATAGGTAGCTAATCAAAGCTTACTCTGTGAGTTGTTACCTATTTTAAGCATACGGTACATAGCTTATTTCCATGCCAACTTCACTTAGCTGCTACCATAGTAAATACCGGTATGGACATTTTTGGCTGTATTTTTCATGTTTGGTAGCATAACTAGCTACTATATATTTGCGTGCTACTTGTATCGTGGGTTACACTTTTACTATAACATCGCACTACAATGACTTGTCAGAAGTAGCTACCTACTTTGAGCCAAAGTTTAAGTTTTTTTTTAGTGTAGCTTCTGAGTTGAAACCAGACACCCACCAGTCTTGAGAGGCAGAGTCTGAATGAAAGTACCGGTATGTATGTATTGGACTACACTTGAAATGCTGATTTTGTTGAGTTTCAATTTATTTAAGGTTTGATGTTAGAACAACCTACTACATAGTCTCAAGAATTGTTGTCTAACTTTCTATCTTCCAGTTCCTTAACCCTGTAGCTAACTTACGAAAAATTGTTCTGCACTAACTGCTAAGGAATGCTGTTTAGATTCTCTCGCACTGTTACTACAAGCTATAGCTAGCTAGTGCTTGTCTTCTTGCATGAAATGAGGCTTGAGAATTTTCACACTGGTCTAGCTTAGTCTGTTATATACCTCAAGCAATGTATTTGAATGACTTTTCAAAATTTTTTACTTGACTGACTCTTGAGACAGATCATTCGGATAAAAAAGAGTGAAATACTGTAGGTTGCTATACCTATAGATATGAAAATTGGTAAATATGGGTAGGCCTATATGTTGATGAAGAATGTCATCACTCCTCATTATATTCCCACGATTTTTCGCTCATTGTGTTGAAGAATCTGACTATAAGTATGATTAGCCACCTACATGCATTTCAGTGTGGTGGCTGCCCCCTGGCCTTTACAATAAACAGTCACATGGGGACCCTGCTGCTGCCATCAGTCTACCTGTGTTGGCTGTACCCTGCTGACACCCTGGCCACCGTGTTCCACACACATGCTGACGTACTGGGAAGACTGCAGCAGGGAGCTGACCTCATGATGCCTGGGGTTGTTTTCCCTGGCTTGGTTAGTACCTGTAGTTAGTAGTAGTATATTTATGACTATTTTTATCACATGTGGCACGCCACACACTTTGCTATCCTATATGCTGTAGGTACCCTATTTGAACACTGATGTTGGAAGTATTAATAAATTACTCAATAGCAAACTTGGTGTTAATCTAATAATGGCCGAGCTATTATAGTTTTTGATATGTATATTATACATGCCTATAACTACAAATCAGATTAGGTACTCAGTCGAGACTTACCAAACATAACATGCTATTCTAACCTAAGGCTACCATTACCTAAGACTTAACAGTCAGATAGGCCACATTTTATACCAGAACCATGTATGACAAACCATTCCATTCTTGCTTGCAGTTATCATAAGTCCCTCGGATCCCTGCTTACCCAGGGACCTGAATGCTCATGTGACTGCCCTCTCGCCTAACCCCTGTTGCCTGTACTGCTACATTGCAGCTCACCCAAACAACCTTTGGCAAGTTCGAGGCCGGCAGCCCAGCCGTGGTGGTGTCTCGCGGTGCTGTGGTGGCGGTGGGCACCACTGCCCTCTCCTCTACTGACCTCTACATGGCGGGCGGCCATGGCAAGGCTGTCATAGTCTCCCATGTGCTGGGAGACCACCTCTGGGCTGCCGGTACAAAGGCCATGCCTAACTTCACTGAGCAGAGTGAGTGTCCACGGTTACAGAGTTGGACATTATTGTTATACAAGTACTGTATATACAGTAAAACCCCTCTAATCCGCACCCCTCCCTCATCTGAACATCTGATTATAGTTCGAAGTGCAATCTGAACAAATGAGCATTTTTTGTATTAATAGGGTAATGTATGAAGTTCATTCAAATACCTCTGTAATCCGTACCAGGCGCTTCTTATTTTTCGGATTAAGGGGGAGATGAGCGAAAAAGTTGCGTGTGGTGCTGCGCAGCAGGTACGAGCAATCTCTCTATAATCCATATTAGTGCGGAATACAGAAGTTTCTTCTGATTTCTAAGTACCCCGTTAATCCGAAATCCCTGCTAATCCGTCACCCCCTTTCCCCCGTGCTGTGCAAATTAGAGGGGTTTTACTGTATATATATTTGCTGAATGTAGGCCGGTGCGGAATCTTCTCGGCTTTGACTTGCTTCTTCTTCATCCTCTACGCTTCGCTGATTTTCTGCTACATGTGTACATCATAAACCAAAAGAAAATATATCGATGTAGAGAAAAAGTAATGAATATCAGACTCCACGGGAACAGCAAGAGAAGCTGGAAGAGCATGAACTGCATTCATTTTTACTTAGCAATGTTTTATTGCTCACAGTCGATATTGCTTTTAATAAATACGGAGCTCTGTATTCAAGATACTCGAGGGTGGCATTTACCTCAGACTCTAAGAAAATTTAATCTGTTCAAAGAAGAACCCAAAATAGAGAAAACAATTTGCTGCCAAGAAATCATCTTGGTTTTTATGCTCATGCTGACCGCTGAAGAATATCTTATCATTTGCCTCGATAATTATGGAGTCAAAATAAGACGATCAGTGTAAACTAAGGGCAGCTGAAGTTTGGATGAAGAAATTCTCAGAAGGGAGTGCACATCACGATGGAAGAGATTGTTTAGAGAAGCTGTATGCATCTGCATCGAGGAGACTTCAAATTTGTCAAAGAAAGACCGGAATCATCAGATATACTGTTTGAGTTTCGTCATCAGCAACCTGGAATATTTTCTACTTATCAGTTTTCTATGAAGCTTGGCAGGATCACCACAGTCTTCAAGCATATGAATACACTGACAAAGCCAGAGCTAATTTTTGCCTATTTCGTTAGGAGCGTGACTTAAAACCTATAAATAAATATATAAATACACGGCGGTCAGTCTTAGTATTAGATTAATGGATTTCTAGCCGTAGTCAAACTTTGATTTTTTTGGAACTGGGGGTCAGAGTTGGAGTCAGAATTTATCATCTGGCTTTGCATCCCTATTCTTGGGATGGGATAGAAAGTTCCTCGCATTTCAGAGCCAGGTTTTGATCATGTCCTGCTATATGTTTCTCTGAGTCTGTTGACAACTTTCCTATAATTGGTATACAGGAAGAGACCACCAGTGGATCCTTTAGCTGGTGGAAGTGTGTTAAGTTTCAAATTAATGTTCAAGCTAGGTGCTATTGAGAGTCGTGATCAGTCAGACGTCGCATTAGCTGCATTATTTACCGATGTAAGAAGATGAGTATAAATTGCTTAGTATCTATCTCTCTATCTTGAAATCTGTGCCTGTAACAACAGTGTCCAAATCTTTAGTGTGTAGCTACATTAGTTTGTATAGACTTGTAACAACGAAGCGGTTAGAATGCCAGAGTATATTAGGGACTCTATATTAACAATCACAACACTCTTCTGATACAAAGACATATTAATACATGTCCTCTTATTTCTGGCTCAGTCCCATCTGCACCGTCGTCCACCCCTGTGCCAGAGACCCCCGACAGTGGCACTGTCGGTGGTGACTCCTTCGCCACCAGCGGCGGGGGGGACCTGGGCAGTTGCAGCAGCAGCGGCCTCAGCTACACCGCCTCCGACTCGCAGCAGCTCTCCGAGCAGATGGATGACCTGCAGGTGGTGGATGCGCAGACCTCCGCCACCCCACCGGCCCAGGTACCTGGCAGTAAGTTACAGCTTATGTATGTGTGCTGCCTGCTCCTGCTCTCTCTACCGTTACTAGTGTGGCAGTGGCAGTAAGTTACAGCTTATGTATGTGTGCTGCCTGCTCCTGCTCTCTCTACCGTTACTAGTGTGGCAGTAAGTTACAGCTTATGTATGTGTGCTGCCTGCTCCTGCTTTCTCTACCGTTACTAGTGTGGCAGTAAGTTACAGCTTATGTATGTGTGCTGCCTGCTCCTGCTCTCTCTACCGTTACTAGTGTGGCAGTAAGTTACAGCTTATGTATGTGTGCTGTCTGCTCCTGCTCTCTCTACCGTTACTAGTATGGCAGTAAGTTACAGCTCATGTATGTGTGCTGCCTGCTCCTGCTCTCTCTACCGCTACTAGTGTGGCAGTAAGTTACAGCTCATGTATCAGATGTGTGCTGTCTGCTCCTGTTCACTAGACTATTGCTAGTGTGGCAGTAATTACGGCTACCGTATGTATATATGCTTCTCTTTCTTCCTATATAAGCCTTTTACTGCTCCAGCAGTTACGGCAGTGACTGCTTCTTTCTCGTGTGCCGTAAGCCAGTTCTTTATCATGAGATGCACTAATGCAACCGCCAGCACCTATTATGAATATTGCTGCTTGTCTTGTATGTATGGTCGACTTTCCGACGTTGCTTCGGTGTCGTGGGTTCCTGGTGCCGGAGATTCAGGACGCTTCAGGTTCGGTTTTGTTTGCTTATATGTAGTAACTTATTATACTGAAATATGACTACGAACTCTTTGTACTCGGCATTATTGTGAAGATTTGTCACTACGTAATAAAGCTAATTTACCTTTGGCTGTAGCCACGAGAGGGTAATGAAGAAGACGTTTTTTTTTTAGTTCACAATCGAAGGAAACCCAGAATCTTCAATAAAAAACCATCTAAAAGTATATACCTATATGTTTTATATAACCACCATTCTATTTCGAATGCTATATCTATTGTAGATGAATGTCCAAACCACCTCGTCTCTAAAAGTAACAGCTCTCTCACTGTACGTTATTCCCGAATCAATAAGTTGCCTTCCTCTTTAAATATAAGAACTCGCACAGTTTAAGTTTCTTTTAATCAATTAGTTACCCTAGCTGTTCTGTAAAAGCAATAGCTTTTTGTTTTCAGTCACCCCTCAAACCAGAAATTTTTCACTATCCCCCCGATGTTTCCCTTGTTTGCTGATTGCTTCCAATCTTTCTCACTACAATCAGCAGTAGATTTTTTCTCTTGTTTATTAGCTGGACTTCCGATATAACAAAGCTAATATTTCGACCACTTATCAATACTTGAGGTCTTACGGTTTGTTTCCATCTCCTCGTTCTGTTGCAAATTGCCATAGTAAATAGTGCATTGAATTGTGCTCTTACATGATTGCTGTCCGTATGTTCGGCCGTAGACAATCGCTTGCACTACTGGTCCCTGCAGCTCTCTTACCA
>LQNS02278187.1:12115177-12128293 GCA_001587735.2 Parhyale hawaiensis
GACCACTTATCAATACTTAAGGTCTTACGGTTTGTTTCCATCTCCTCGTTCTGTTGCAAATTGCCATAGTAAATAGTGCATTGAATTGTGCTCTTACATGATTGCTGTCCGTATGTTCGGCCGTAGACAATCGCTTGCACTACTGGTCGCTGCAGCTCTCTTACCAGTGATTTCCGAGATCCAATGGAGCTGAGACTATATCATTTACTGCTTGTTCCTTCCTTGTAGCTATTTTGTCTTTAATAAGCTAGGATCCAATAAAGCTTTTGACAAACATTCCCACTGCGCCCTGTTGCTAATTTCCCTTTTGCCCCGGGAGGACCTCTTAGGTTACCTTAGCCTTTGTTGGATCTCCAGGAAATCTTTGCTTCCTTCCATTCCCATCAATTTGTGATCTGTTCTTCCTCTTCATACTCAACTTACTGTTCCTATGCTCATTGACTGGACGTGGCAACACCTTCGTGCATGATTTCCATATTTCTATCGACCTGTGGCGTAGCTTGGGTTCTTTGCGCCCGGGAGCAAAGCAAACTCCCATCGTAAGAAAACAGGTCAATATTGTATTCGTTCTGCCTCACTGACTCGTTGGAGATTTCTCTAGAAACGCTTAGCAAATAATACCTAATTCTCAGAGGTGATGATGCGGCTATTGATGCCTCTTGTTTGCCGATGCACCCCGAATTTTCACGAACCTCATTGCGCTTCACGCCCTTGCACTACTGCACACTCAATAATTGTCTTAGGCCTGCAAGACAAAAAAAAATGTTTCTTGCTATTGAAAATTTAACCAGAGATCAGTTGACAAAACTCACAAGTTCTTGGCGAATAGCCCAATAAGTCTCAGCTTGTGGAATTTGTTCTTTTCGTCTTGAAATCGAGAGGCACCTGTTTCAAAACNAAAAGAATAGAAAAAAAAAAAAAAAAGAAGATCCGAAATCACAGAATAGCTCTGTGTACAGATCGTTTAAAGCCGCCAATACCAGCACCAGCAAAGACAGAGCCATCAAGACTATTCCAAACATCCACACATTATTTATTTGATGTATTTGATGTATTTGATGTATTTGATGTTTGGTTAGCATTATGTGATATTCCGGTCCCAGTTTGATGCCCCCTAGATGCTGCACCCAGGGACAGATTCCCCCTCCCTCCTGCCCCTCCTCTTAGCTGCGCCACTGCTGTCGATATATTGTACCTACGTCTCGTGCCTCTTCCTTTGTTAGATGGCCTTTGTAGTGGAGCCTGTGGCCCGAAGTTTTCCCTTGAAAAATAATTTCTCTTCGATTTACCAGCCGGCTCCAGTGAAGCTATGGACAATCTCCTGCTGCACTGTTTCCTGAAGGCAATTCAACAAAGTAAAGGCAAGCTGCCGCTACCTCTGCTTACCAGTAACTTCTACAGACTACACGTGCTACCCGCCTGTCCTGACAACGCTGCGCTTGACATCAAAAAAACCTCCTACAAAAAACTCTCCAAGGTGAGCTGGCTCATCTTCCCACTATCTCTTCATTAGCCGTTGTTTGACGGCGATCACAGACTCACCGCCCTTATGTTACTTTACTTAATAGTGCTTGATAGTGCCTGTAGTGTAGACAGGTGTTTTTGCAATCTGCTTTCTGGTAGTGTGCGAGATATTACTGGGGGTTTCAACTGATGTTACTTTTACTAACAATGCATAGTTGTTCTATTGCTGTGCGCTATGCATCTTGTGCCAATAGGTGTTGCAACATGCGAAGTTTCGCGTTCTGTTGTGGTGCCTAATATTACATTGGATGAAAAGAGGTGTAGGTCAACAATGGAATTTTGTCAGTTTGTCTCTACGATGTTGCAACAGCAATTACCTTGCTGATATACACAGTACTGACAGTTAGCTGTTCATTGTAACAACGAGTGTACTGCTGTTCTATTGCATTCTTGCATAGTAAGAAGCCTGGTTCCGTCAAACTTGTGATGATAGCTAGCGAAACTCACCGTACATCAACACTGAAAGCTCAGTGATAGCGTGACATAAGCTTTAGTGCCGTAAGTGTGGTATGAAGCTCCTGTTTAAACTGTCTGGGAAAGAGGTTCTCATGTCGCTACAATGTTCGTATTTTTGCTTACTCCCTTCTGTGTGCTGCGCCCGTGGCCCAGCTTCCCATGAGAAGCCAGCCATCTCTTGGTCAGTAACATTACTCACTTGCGGCAATTATCTCCGTCTATTGTTTTTGCGTCACGTCTGGGAAAATTTCCTCCTCCGGACTGACGGCGACGGTCTCGAAGCGCTGCCACTGCTGCGCCATTTATAATTTCCCCCATTCTGTAATGAGCAAAAACGTGACTACAGCTGCGATTATAAACGGAGCTATCACCGACTGCAGAGCTTTTTAGGAGTATGAGGTGCAAATTACAATAAAAAGAAAGTTCGAATTAAATATACCGTGGGAGACTCGGGATGATGCTACCTACTGAGAACAGATGGTAAGTGCGTGGAATTGGGAGCGGCATTACAATAAGAATATCTCGAAAAGTACACTTCAAAAACATTTGGCCAACAGGTACGGAAATTAGCTCTTGTGAGATGATCACTCGTGATATGAAAGGTAGCATTGTTGCTATGTTGTAGTCCTAGCAATGCCGTAGTGTATATAGTTGTTTACGGCTTTTTTTGGTTAGTGTCGTGCATCCCATGAATGCCTTTTTCTTCTATAAATGCTATTCCCAGCGAAAAATATGGTGTAGTCTTGACCAGAGTAAAGCATGAACGGTCAGTCACTATGTAACTAGATATAAGAATATGCATCTCACTAACGACGGGCTAGTGTCATTTATGAACGAACACCGTTAAAAGACAGTTGAACAAGCGACAAAATGTCTTCTGTGAACACAAGGAAACAGTTGTCTGTCCATCCAGGAAGAACTTTTGAATTCCAGTAAATGTAGCTATACAGAGTTTCTAGTGTTTTCGCTTCCTTCCATTTTCGAACTCCTGCTGACGATTCTTTCTCTTCTCCTCTTCTTTCCCGACTATCTGTTATCGTGCCCGTCGATTCTGTGGGGGAACACCCTCGTGCATGTGTGCCACGTTTCAATCGACATACAATAAATATGTCCCTTCTCTCTTATTCTATGAGATCGCCTTTGCAGTGGAAATGGAGGCTTAACTACTCAGTATAACTTTTTAGGGATCAATCATATCAGTAAAGTTCTCTCTGTGCGAGAAATTTTAGAAACTTTCCTCCATTGCAGTCAATATTTATCTTTTGCTTCTGTAAATTTATTTCATAGTTGTTAAGCGATCCGTCATGTGTAGGTATTACCGTCTCGAAGAACAAACTGCAGTTTGGGCTTGAATTTTTTAGCTTCCCGTTAAAATAAAGGTAAAGTAGCCATGAGCTCACACCCGAACTAGGAAACTCACATGCACTGATTCGTGCTGCTGCAGATACATCCCATCTAGGTCCTAGAGAATTGTACGGGTGCAGTTGACCACGGATTATCTTATCTGTAATATGGCGGCATAAAAAAAAGTGTTGTTGACAGCCGTCCTCGCCCACCTCCCGACCGTGTCCGTTCCTTGATATGTCCCTCTCCCAGTCTCCCCTAGTAAGCTTATGAATGGGTAAAATGGCGACGTTGCCTTACGGAGCAGCAGGACTTCTCTCTGGCTTGGGAATAGAACGTCCGATCTCGTGACAACGAGCGATGCAGCGCTTCTAATCATACTCGGTCTACTTTTGCAGAGCTGTGTCGCTGCTTCCCTTGTGGCCCATATTAATTTTCTAACATTCATCTGCTGTTTATCCAAGCTGCATGATTAGTGGGAAATGCATTTACTGTAAATCTAAATTTGCACGATACACTGCCGTAGTTAATTCTAGGAGCATAATTTTCACTGTCGTTGGTTAGTCCTGTTAGTTGAAAAAGCTGTCTAGAGCGAACGTGTCATGTAACTACTGTGTTATGGAAACATTGTTGCTGCTCATGTTCCCCTCAGTTCCTCAGTGCTATGGAGGAGAGAGGCATCATCAAAATCTCCGAGCCCAAGAAAGGAGTCGAAAACATATCTAGTGTCAACTACGATCATACAGACGTCGTCTCCTTCAGATATGACAAGGTTAGCAGGAAACTTTTTGTATGTGCTTTATTGTTCTGTATTATTTTGTTTTCGGAAGGTTTTGTTCTGTTATTTGTGTTTTCCTTCAAGTTTCACATAGAAAAATAGAAGGTGATGAGCACTGTTGGTAAAACACAACGGTTGGTCTCTGTTGTAAATTTTGATGTTTCACGTGCGATTTTTGGAAACGCAATATGACAACCTCAGTGAAGAACACAGATCATGATATCTAGTTATGCAGCATTACACTTGCCTTCACTGGACACTCGGTCACTGTGTGTGTTGAGTCTCTTAGTCACCATCATATTCCATTTAAAAATTGCAAATTAAAGTTGGTGAAATAGTTAAGTATTGCCTAGTGGCCTGTAAAGGTTGAGGTTTGGTCAGCTGAATTTCTATTCATTGGTACGTTTATCACAGTCAGAAACTACTGTCCGCGAAGCGGATGGCGAGGGCGGAGGGTTCGTGCCTCCCACGCTCGAGGAGGTCCATCAGGTGTCCGGGAACACCGTCGAATTCTTTAGGCGGTGCGGCAAGTGGTGAGTGGTTGCCAAGGGAACAAATTCTTGACTAACTTTAAATTGTACTGCTGGCATCACGTCTCTTCAGGAACCAAGTTAGTTCTTTAAGGGCTCGCTTGTCAAAGTTGATCTAATCCAAGCTGGTATATCTGAAACTTGAGACCAGAGCGTTCGTTTCGCCACTTTGAATCGTGTTGCTTGTGTCACTAGCGACTCGAACAAGTTTGTGACGACTCAAATTTCCATTTTACTTAACGGGGTTGAGTTTCCCGACGTGTCGTGACTGAAGTTAGACTCGACTTTACGTTCCGCATCTATTCAAAAAATTGTCAAATCTACAGTTTTTATAAGCTAATCATAAATTGGGATAGTAAAACACTAGCTAGCGAAGCCAACGTGTCGGATATCCTACCTATCCCAAGTAGGTATACTAATGCAGCAACAAGGCACCGTAATGTTGTTTGACATGGATATAGTCACCATGTGATTTCCGTGCGCCCATTAACTTTATAATCTTTTCCATTCCGGGGCTGGCTAGCTAGCTTTAGGCTAACTTTTCTACTCACTTCTTGGGAGTGTTTACATCACTGCTTCTTTTGCTTATTTTGGTGATTACGGGCTCCCGGTTGAGAAACTCGAGTCTTTTGTTCCTGTGGGGACCAGTGATAACAGCGGCTCCCGAGTTGGAAGCGCGGACAGTCAAAAGTTCCTGGGACGCTCGGTGTTGACTCTTGAGACCCGTGGTTCCGGGAGTCGGAATAAAAGAGTAATTGAGTCGGAATGGAATGAGTAATTGAGTAGGAATAGAAGAGTAATTTAGTCGGAATAGAAGAGTAATTGAGTAGTTTTGTTTATCTTTGTTGTCGGTTTGTTAGAGTCGAAGTCAACATCTTATTATCGAGGCCACATTATACAGTTACACATACTATACATCCTTGCAATACGTTGTGCTTGGGATTGCATAGTGTGGCCTTGGCACTTGGATACTAAGAGTCTGCGTCAGCCGGCCGCTCGTTGGTGCTACGTGTCGAAGCCGCGCCTTCTTTCAATCGGTAAAGACTCCACAGCTCTGAATGTACTAATACCGGTAATATTTCCAATTTTGAATGGCTTGTGAGCGTGAGCACTAGACTCCAATTCGTTGCTTCAAGTTAATGGCAATTACAACACGCTAGTGCATCCCTTACTGCCCACTCAAATTTGCTAGTGGGACTGAAGGCAAATCTGTTAAACTCTAATAATGTTTTCCAATCAGCAGAGCGACCTCAAACAAAACGTTAATGGTAACCTGTTCACGGTTGTCCAAGAAATGTGATTATCAGTATGAAACACAAATTCGTTGCTAGATATCTACCGTGGGCGACGGTAGTTAAATGCAAAATAATTTTTGCAATTTACCCTTGGCCAGTGTTCATGTGTGCGTCTTCTTTCCTGGATGAATTCCTTGTGTCTATAAGAACAGCTTACTTTTGTTTCAAGTCGTTATGGTGCACAGAAAAGATGCCGTATCGATTTTCTATCAATTTGCCATCTGTCCCACTTGCGAGCAGTGAACAGTCAAATACCGTGTGGTAGATGGCAAGTAATATATCTAGTATTGAATACACGGCTAACAAAAAGAAAATCCCTCTTATTTTTATGACCCCATTGTGTCATCATGAATAGAGCGAACTGGAGTCTGTTGCCTCAGATTATGCAGATATTGCATGTGTAAGTGAGATATAGCTACTCCTGATTGTGTTTGAATCGCTGTTTTTCCTTCTGTTCCAGTAAAGGAGATGTCCTGTCGAAGCAAGAAGTGCGTGAGATCGTCACATCGTACGTCAAGAACAAAAAACTTGTTGACCCTCAAACAAAGTAAGAATGCAGATTTGTTTACTTTGCCTTCCTTTATTTACAAATTGTATGCGATGTATAGCCTGCCTGTCTGGTTTGTTTGGGATCCCGTGAGACTATAAAGGGCCAGTTCAAATTCTCTCTAGTAAAGAATTACTATGTACCTTTATATCCAAGATAACCAGATTGTATCGAGTGGAATCACCGTGACATTTTATCCCTTGAAGTTCAGTTGGGCAGCCAATCGAAAACGCCAGCGTGAACGCATTTCTCGACTGACGTTTACTCACTTTACTGATACGATACGAAATCATATAGACTAACTAAGTCTAGGAAATAGTTGAAATTCGTAGCTTTATGGGAAAGGTTTTAACGCGCTAGTTTCTTGACCGGCTGTAGTGCAGTTTTTACGTTTCAAATAGAAGATGTGTTGATAATTAAATAAACAAGGTTGTTCTTACTTGTCGAGGTATGAGGTATGTTGGAAAAACATCTATGAACAGGGTTAAAATTGCTTCGTTAGTGCTCATTATATGTATACGTAATGATGTTGGCGTTATTTTGCTGAACGCCCAAAACACTAGCAATTTCTCCCCCACTATACGAAGCACCCAAATACTAGCACCTTCGTCATTGTTATACCAGTCGCACCTCTCGAACCGACCTAGTGTCGCGGTTAGCCCCAAGGTCATCATATTCCCAACAAAAAATGTTGCCATGCTGTTACGCGGTAGGGGCGTCTCCCTTTGCTGTGGGTCGTCCAAGTTCCTCACGTGACCACAAACCAAAAACTTGTCATGGACCCCCAAAGGTGCCTTTGTTCACTTACCTTGAACTTGGGGCTTCAAGTCAGAGATGAAGGACAGGCTACTGTGCCCTTGCCCTTGACTTTTTTATCGCATCGATTTGAGAATTGATTAAACATTGGGAGCTGAGAATTTTGTATGAATTTCTTCAATCTGTTCTTACTCTTCTTTCCCGACTTGCTGTTCTCATGCGCGTTGATCCTGTGTGGGAACACCCTCGTGCATGGGTTCCACGTGTGTATCGTCACACTGTGTCCCTTGCTTTTTCCTCTGTTAGATCGCCGTTGCAGTGGAGACGGAGACTTAAAGTACTCAATATAATAATAATATTTTATGAATTTGAAAAACCGCGCTCGTCACACCAAGCATGTCTGTATTTGTATTCCAGCCTGGTCAATTTGGAGCCTCCACTACATGACGCCATCATTGCACCGAAGGAGGGACTTGTCCGCCAAATGAAGTGGGATCAGGTTAGCTTACATGTTATGTTTGTCGCCAGGTTTTTCTTCAGGGATAGACTGAATCTCCCTATCCCTGGCAGCATATCTCTATTCATGCACACCCCGTGGGTAACGCTTCTGCTGTACCGCAGAGGTCGCTGCCTGTGTCAGGATATTTATAGGCCTCACGCCTTCTAAGAGATATCGATAGTACAGTGTAAAAGAACTTGTAAATTGCTACAATTCCTGTTGTTTGTTTTGTGTGTAGGCTAATGATCGGTAGACTTTATTAGTATTATTATTAAAACTTCACGCTTGAGCTCCCACGGACAGGTAATACAACCCAAATGAAGCACCTTGCAACACCGGAAAAACAAACACTGCTAAAGGAAATCCAGCAAAAGGCCACTAACAGCTGACTTGAACGCCTGCAGGCCAATACGACCGAAAGCCGATGCCGGCAACAAATTCCGAACCTTAACCGACCAGGGCACGAAGCACTGACCGAACTGATTATGATTAGTTCGACATCCAACATCCTCCAACGTGAAAGAGTGCGCTCTGCGCAGCACGTGTCACTCTCCTAAAGACCTTGGGGGCAGAGAGAGAAGAATACAACCAATGCCTCTCATTGTTGTACACCTTATAGCTAATGCATACATAGCTCGGCTACCTTTCTCCTGGGGCCAGGTTCACCAGATCATTCTCAAAGCACAGCCTGCTGGCTAAACTAACAAGTCGGTCCAACAGGCACAAGTGAGTGTCAGCAGCTGAAGCCCAGAGCGGTGAGCAATATTCCAACACAGGCAGCAAAAAAAGCATAAAAACCCCTGCGGACAACCTGACTGTCACCAAACATAGAATTCACCGTACGCAGGAGCCCAATCTTAGTGGAAGCACGTGACACCAACCTCCTAATATGCGGCTCATAAGTAAGTTTCTCATCAAAGATAACACCTAGAATCTCCAAAGAGCTAGACTCCTGAAGCAAAGTGTCTTCACTCTCCCGTTGGGGATGCTGCGGTACAAGTGTCCGAGACCGATTGAAAATCATCGACTTGGTCTTACTGGCATTCAGCTTCATACTCCAGGCCGAGCACCATGCACAAATGCGTGAGAAATCCTTATTCAGAGACTGGGCGACAGCATTACGCAGGCGAGGAGCTGGTATCACTGCTATCAAAGTGGAATCGTCGGCATAGTTGATCATCGTGTTTTCAATCGAAGAGAACATGTCACTTGTATGGAGAACGAACAACAGCGGGTTAAGCACATTTCCCTGAGGGACACCAGACACCACCGCGACTGAGGCGCTCAGAACGCCGTCAACGGACGCATTCTGCGTTCGTTCAGAAACAAAATTGCGAATGATTGACAGAACCCTGCCACCCACACCAAAGGACTCCAGCTTGTATAATAGACCCCTGTGGTTAACCCTGTCAAACGCCCCGCTTAAGTCCAACTGGACAAGGCGTGCCTCCGACCTACAATCCAGCGTAGACTGTAAATGGTGTGACACCGACAACAGAGCGTTACAACAACCCAAGCCAGTTCTGTATGCAAACTGACCAGCAGGCAGCAACCCCGTAATCTCAGGGAAACGACCAAGCTTACCAGCCATAAATTTCTTCAACACTTTCGACAAAATGGGCGTCAGTGTGATGGGTCGATAGTTGGCGACATTGGGCGACACTGGACCCTTGTGAATGGCAGTAATATTCCCAGTACGCCAACAACGAGGAAAATTCCCAACCGTATCAGGCGCCGGAAGATCACTGCTAGCTTAGGGGCAAGAATGTCACCCAGCTGCTTATAAAACAGATGAAACATGCCCACCGGGTCCACACCTCCATACGAATCAAGGCCCTCAAGCAGCACCTTGATTGTATCAGATCTGAACCACGAAGAGGTCAAGCGAGGTTCAGGGTTTCATCCATGAGGCAATGAGGACACATCTCTGCTCTGCTTCCCGTCGAAGTGAGCCGACAAAAGCTCCGCCCTAGCCAAGGGATCAGTAATGATACCTCCACCGGGATCAACAAGAGGCGGCAACAAAGGTTCAGCACCGAACACTGAACCCTTTAGCTCACTCCACCAACGGTGTGGATGGTCAATACTCAGCCGAGACTCCCTGGAATACTGCTTCAGACAATGCTGTGCCTCCTCATACACACGCTTAGCCTCGGCACTACGATCAACATAGGTCTGCCACAACGTGCGGTCACGCGAACACCGCCATGCCCTATAAGCCGTTTGTTTAGCTTCGAAGCTACAATGAGACAGTACTTCTCCTTCTGCTCCATGAGGTAAGCACCTTCATTGGCTCCACGTCTTACGACATGCAATATGCTGAAAAACGTTTGCACTGGCGTGAGGTGCTTCCACTAACAAATTTAATAGCAAACCACACGTAACCTACTCTAGGAATTACTGTCTCATCATATATGTTTTTTTTTGTGCTACTCCAATGTTTAAAGTCATTTTCTCATCCTTTTAGAGTTACGGCCTTGGATATAGTTGGCCGTTTTTTTTGATTTTTCCAAGCAGAAATACTTTGGCGATTATTTGACATTCGATGCGGTCTCGTACCTATATACTTAGGATAAATGCCTATGGGTGATTTTCCGATAGGATCCCTGCAGAGTGCAGATAATCTTCTTTTGGCGAGAATAGCTCGTGGTGCAATGCCACGGATAACGGAACATTTTTCATTACCTATCAAATATGTATGCGTAAGCAATAAAGGTATATATTCTTCAGATATTCTCAAGGCTACTCGGCAAAATGTCGCCCGCTGTAAGGATAAGGAAGGCAGGGCAGGCGGATCTCATCAAGAAAGGGAAGATCGAGTGCATTGAGATGGTGGTGGCTAAACGCGCAGGCAATAAAAAGGTTAGTTGCGAGTGTCGTCTTCGGTAACTTCATTTTGTTTCGTCTTCTTTGTTCAAATCATCTGCACTGTGTATGGCGCCCTCGCCGGTATATCGTTCGCCTTCTTATACAGTACAGTACCTTCGCTATTGTATTACGTTATTGGTACAGTTCCGTTTACGTGCTTTTATTATTCATCTTTGTCACAGCATTGTCGCCTCATCATTATATTGTTTCTTTACTTTAATGACGATGCTGTATGCAGGTGGTGAGCTGACATCTAAATACTTAGCTTGCATTTGCATATGCAGAAAGCGGTAGTAATAAACGAGAGATGTGTCCCATGGATTACTGACCAGTTGAAGTTTCTTTATGACGAGTTGTCTCTGTGCTATTTTTAACTCATAGTGTTGGCTCGTTATTTAACTCTTTACAGACTATTGAATGTCAAGGTGCCGTTTCAAGTAGTGCCGTTCGTACGAAACTTTATTACTAATTAGCTCAATAAATTATTTTATCTTGTGCTCTTTGTATTTACTTTTGCACCCACCGTAATGTTGTGCACTGTTGGGAGATGGAGCGTGTTACCCCCCCCCCCCCTTAGGGATGGGTTATAGGCAGTAGGTTCGATTCATCTATCATATGTTGTGGGGCGTAGTGTGCCTACTGGGAACACAGGAGTTATTGGCTAGGTCTTCGGAATGTCTATCTTTTGAGCCCACTTTGCTTCCATTCATTTTCTTTCATGCACCTGCTGATGATGCATTGCTCTGTTCTCCCTGTTCTGGCCCTACTTGCTGTTCCAACACCCGTTGAGCGTGTGAGAGAACACCCTCGTTCATGGGTTCTGGATTTTTGCTGACGTATTACATGTGCCTTCCTTTTCCTCATCATTGCTATAATATAGGATTATTGGCACCATTCAGTTGCTGATCGGACCAGCATGGGGGGCCATTCAGAGCGAATCATGATTTCTTTGCCCCGTATAAATACAACACTTAATTTTACACCTTCTCTCTTTGGGCTGAGTGTGCTTTCCTGTGTACACAGGCTGCCGGGGCTGTGGTGACGCTGCACTATTCCATACCTACCAGGATAATTGTTCATCTTTCATGAACTTGAGGAGAATTAATGGCCTGACACTGTTGCGATGGCTAAAGCCGTATCTACCTACTAAAGCTTATGAAAGAATTGTAAATATCCTAGTATGGAGCCCCAAAACACAGTTCTTGTCTCTGCCTGCTTCTTTACTAGGACCTCTTGCAGATAATAGAGTTTCGTTTGTGAAGCTAGTGAAATGCCTGTTGAGCATGAGTTGTGGTTAAAAATGTATATGATAACGATAATAATCGTGTTGTGGAGCTTAACAGCCACAAGCCTCTACAGAACTGTATCTGGGATGCCTTTGCAGCCCAAAACTCAACTGCCCTGTGACCTACTGCATGATGTTTCAGGTTACCTTAGTTTACCACGTCAGCAATTTTGGCATCAACGAGCAAGAGTTCGCACGGCAGATCCAACACTTGGCAGCAGCGAGCACGAGTGTGGGACCTGCTGAACACAAACCTCAGGGCACCACACAGATCCTCGTACAGGGCAACGCTACCGGCGATGTGGCTAAACTACTCACAGGTGTGTTACTTTCGTTGGAAATGTGTAGTTTGTACTCTCAGCGAGGTGGTTAGCAACAGGCAAGACTCTGTTTGACATCTTGGTACTCCACTGTCAGTGGCGAACACGTTAAGCCAAAAACCAAATTTGTTCACATTTGCTGTATGTGTCGTTGATTGTTTTTGAAATACAAATCCAAAAATTCTGAATAAATTTTGAAAAAATTTGACATATTTTATAAAGTGGTACTTCAAAGTCTGAGTTTGGCTCTGCGTCTCTAGCAAAGTTTCTTTAATTCTTCAAATTTGTAGCGTACTGTAACTCAAAAAGTAGCTCGCGCCTCTCTGCTGTTCAAACGGCAGAGCAACGCA
Organism: Parhyale hawaiensis; assembly: GCA_001587735.2. Taxonomy (NCBI): domain Eukaryota; kingdom Metazoa; phylum Arthropoda; class Malacostraca; order Amphipoda; family Hyalidae; genus Parhyale; species Parhyale hawaiensis. The sequence goes on from LQNS02278187.1 coordinate 12,127,730, forward strand.
TTCTTGCAATGTGCTGAAATGAATTCGAATAAGACGCTCAATAAACTGTTGTGCTAACAGGCTTTTAGTGATGCAGAAACTAATAATAAATTAGTCCGTAAAAGTCCTCACGTGCCCTTGACATGTGTACCTACCGTCCCATTTTTCATTTGGCATTCACTAGTTCAAAAATAAACTTTTACTTGGCTATGTTTAGACAGTATGCATTAGATTTGGCCTCGATTTAAATATTTTCTATCAATGTTTCCTCTTTTTCAGAAACATACAACATACCAAAGAAGTACATCAAAGGACTTGAGCTTATTCCTAAAGGCAAGAAAGGCAAGAATTAACGTTTATGTTGCTATATTTCTCAAAATGTAGATTTTCAAAAAAAGTAAACGCTTACTTCTCTCGGTTGACTGCATTGAGTAATTGTCCTTAAGAAACGGCTTGGTTAGAATAGAATAGATAGCTGGCAGTAGACGGATCAATCGGTCCATTCCCAGAGACCAGCCGGGACCTACGCTCCGGCCCTCTATGAGCTATTTTGTCATTATCAATCAGCATTTCAATCAACCTAGT
>LQNS02278187.1:12151362-12167611 GCA_001587735.2 Parhyale hawaiensis
GTCTTTGCTCGAGAGAGATCAGACCCAGTTCCTTTAGGCGACATTCATACGGCTTGTTTCGCATGGCTGAGGTATCAATTTCGTTGCTCTGCGTTGGACTCTTTCCATGTTATCGATATCTTTGCACAGATATGGCGACCAGGATTAAACTGCAAATTCTAAGTGTGGCCGCACTAGTGCCTTGTACAGGGGAACGATGATGTCCTTGGACTTATATTCAAAATTTCTGGTGATGAATCCGAGTGCTTTGCTTGCCATTTTCACACTCTTGTCAACTTGTTGACTGTGCTGAGGTTATGAGTTATGCTAAATCAAGAAGCAAAGAGTGTAACACTCTGCTTCCTGGGCTAGCGCGTGGAGAAACAATGGCCGTCAAACTAATTTTAAATAACTACCGGTTACACAGACGCAACTACCAAGCTGTGGTAGCGACCTGACGGTCAACGTCTCAGTATCAAGAAAACATTATTTTTTTTTTTACAGCGGTAAGCAGTAGATTAGTGTTAGACATATCGATATAGCCTATATCAGAATAGGCCAACAAACTAAAATCCTTGGCTTGAGGGTGGGGTGGCGTTGAGGAGCGAAAAATTACCGATAGTTGTTCATTTTATTGAGATACTGTAATGTATTTTCCTAGGTGCTGGGTCTGAAATTGTCCTAATGTTTAGCAGTAATGTTAATAGTTCCGATTGGTATTTTGTAGTAACAGGTTACAGTTTCATATAAATGCGCAATATAAATTTGTATCAGTACCTCTTATAGGCCTATTATTTTGCACATTGTATTCTTGGCGACGGGCAAGCCCACATAAACAGACAAACCAATCATCCCCTAAATTTAGCGATTTGTGCCTTTTACCATTTCTTAACAACTGTTGCAGAATTCATGAATACCCGGTACCCGTCAAAAACTTTTTGAGTTATACTCTGACAAACATTTTGTCAAACATAAGCAAACACACAAACGGACGAACTGTGTTCCACCAAAATGTGGTCGTTTGTGCCTTGTAATATTTCCAGCAATTTCTACAAATTTAATCAATATTCGTTCTAAACATTTTGGGTTATGTTGTTGACAACATAAAATCGGAGACAAACAAATAGTCTTACACATCATCATGAAAAGTTGGTCATTTACCCTTTGTAGCATTCCTACACTTCGTAAAAGTTTCATGAAGATCCGTCCATAACTTTTTTAGGGATATTACCGAGAAAAAAGAGGCAGACAGAAAAACAAACGGTTGAACGGATCTTCATCAAAAATTTCTGTTCGCCGACGAGCGACATGTTCACTGATTTCAACGGAACAATATTGTGGGTAGAACCGTCTTGCCGCGACATGTTAATGTACACGCAGCAGCGAAAGGAGCTTGTGATTGCAAAGTTTTAGGGTAAAATAATAAGAAATTGCATATCAACAGAAATGATAAATATTAATTTAATAAGTTTTATTGTTTGTATACACACCGGTTTTGTCTTCACTATGCCTATAGTGCTCAGTGACTGAATATTTTGTACGATCTTGTAGCTTGTAAACGAAACTCAAGCACAAAGCGTTCCTTCCTGACGGCAGGTATACTTAGCTGCGCCATCTCATGGAATGTATACTAGCCGTTACCATATATAATTTCATTTAGGTATGCATTTTACCCAATATCGGTATGAAAGAGTACCTATGTGAATTTTTCTTTCTTATGGTTATGTTTTTTGGTGAAATTGAATATATGCACTCCTTCCGTACGTATATATTTATTTCCCACGGTTACGTCAAAGCAGTGTAACTTTTTACTCTTAAGCTTCACAAATTCTTTGTTAACGCAGCTTTGTGCTGAAACTTTGACCCTATATTCTCAATTTCTCAACACTGGCTTCAATTTGTTTCACGTAAGTGTGAGCTCGGAAACTTTTCTCCCCAGTCTTCCAATCAAGAGCACAGCTTCGACATGTTCCAATATTACACTGTTCCACAATTGCTTAAAATTGGGGCCGCCCCAGCTGTTATTCCACCATAGCACGTGCCACTTGCTTGGGTTTATAATTATCCCTCTTAATGTCGAGTGAGTTTCTATTCGCAACCACACGTATTTTAAAGCGATGTATGTAAACACGTTAAGCTGTAGTATCGTCACTGAAACAGTTGTTCCAAGAATGTGAAACGTTCCCGTGTTCCGCCTCTCGCATGCGGTGGACAGCGGTTAGGCCCCGTCAACAGCCAATAATCTCCTTACCTCCTGGTTAGGCCTATAGCTTTCCAAGCGAACAAAATAGAAAACAAAAACTGTAACCACGCCAACCCGATTAAATTCTCGCAATGGCGGACTCCAGCCTCCACAACGTCGTACAATCACAGTCTACTGAGGATAGCAAGAGCAGTGGTTCACTGCTGGAGCTACCTCCTGAAGGCAAACAGAGCCGTCTGGTACCCCCTGTTGAGGAATCAATATCTTTTCTCCTTTATTTATGTATTCATTATTGCGGATGCGTCGAGATACAGTGCATAAAGGGAACTTGCTAGGTATTCACAGAGTTGGTAGATGTTGAGTAGATTGTAAATTAACGGGCAAATTTAAGTGGGCGCATGTATATCAGGGTTAATACTAGCATAGCATCGTTACTAATTTTTTGTATAGTTTTATTAATTCATCATCGCTGTTTAGTTTTGAGACATTGTTTATGAGTCACACGCAAGCAGAGCAATATTTTTTTAAAGACCAGATCTGACCTTCGTTCCCTCTGGGACGCGCGTTTGTTTCCTGCTGTGAGTAGGTACCAGCAGGACCCCAGACAAAGAATCACCTATCTAGAGTCTAGCCTCAGGCATTAGTTGATGACTCACGGAGGTTTCACGCGACAGTCAGGTGAAGCGAGTTTCCTCACCTTATCGTTCGAATGTTTTTTTGAACCTTCGTAAGCACAACTGTGTCTCTTCCACCAAAATAGCCGCTAAAATTTTTCGCCATCAAGTCAGTTTGCTCATCAAGTATCACTAGCGAAATTTTGGATATCTCGGTAACTTCGAAGCGAATCAGAACCCGGAGAGCTTTGCGTTTCGGGGCTGCGTAAACAAACTTACACGGCGACGTATTCGGACGTGGAGCTGAGGAAACTCGTTTATTTGACCGTCGCGTGCAGAGGACTTTTGTGACACAAGTGGCAATGATGACGTCACAGCGATCTCGAGGACGAGTTGAGATGCGCTTAGAAGTTGAACGTCTACGTCTCCGGTGTCTGTGGCTGCCGTGCACCAGCCTGCTTGATCTTCGATTTCGTGCTTTATAAAAGACGATGGTCGTTAGGGTAGATTTACACGTTAGTCTTTTCAACGTATTCACTCGTCCGAAAGTGTTATTGTGCCATAAAATTAGCAGAAGAGTGCACTGTTTTTTTTTTTTTATTTCATTCGAAATTTGAACATATTTCCGTAACTTGCCTACCGGTACTTGCAAAGGAAACTGATTTCATGGTCAACAATTTAAAACTTTTTGTGGCGCACGCAAAATTATGCTCAACGACGCTAAAAACATTCGGACGAGTGAATGAGTGAACGCATTGATATGAATGACGTGTGAACTCAGCCTTACAAAGCATCGCTAGTGAAATTTTGGATATCCTTTTTAAATTTGGAGTAATTTATTGCCCCAAAAATACTGTTTTCTGTCCTTAGCAAGGAAGTCACAAAACATACCTACACGTAACGCGCTCTGACGCCGTAAAAAGACTGCATTGTGAACACGTACGCCTTAAGGATTGGCCAACAGCTTGCTGCCAATAAATGCCCAGAACCCCAGCGGTATCCAACATACACGTTAGGGCAGGGCTACACTATGCATTTGCACGCACAACATGATGCGAGGATATACAGTTCGCCCGTCGTCCCGATGCATATTTAAAGTCGGTAGCATGCGAGCTAAACGTCCTCGCATTAGGATGTGCGCCAGCATTATAGAGAGGCAAATTGCTATGTTAGTGCTGTCACTCATTTGCTTCCCAAGCATCTTCGCAGAATTGGAATAAAATACTTTTCCAGCGGGTAGAAATGGACGGTTAGATGCGTATTTGTCTCTATTGTACAGTAGCTACTGCTAAACGATTGGAAATTCTTCACATTTTCTTCAGAAATATTCTGAGACTTGATTAAATTCTTGCAGTTAGCAAATAAGTTTCACAAGATGCGAGTTATCTCCGAATACAAGAGCTTGGAGTGGTGCATGCTGATAATATAGGTTCTGGACAAGAGTATATTTCAAACGCTGGAGTTGGGAGAACAGCCAGGGTACTGATGTCGATCTGTATAGCTACTGTATAGTTCCTGTTGCTGTATAGGTTGTTTGTCATTCTTCCAGTATTTTATAGTTAATAACAATGCAACGGGTTGAGTCATTGAAAAGTATTTGTGTACCTATGTATATACATTCAAATATATTAATTCATGAAAGCAAGACGATAAAACAGTTTCGCAGATTTTCAAGCACACGTTGCTATAAATATTCGTAATTTTTCGGAGCCTGTATTTTAGATCTGAATATCGTTTAGTAATTATAATATTAGCAGCTTTAAAACTTTAAAATGCTCGAAACACGCATTTAGACGGTAGATTGCGTGTTATTAGCGGAAGTTACTGATGACTCAACCTTGCATGTAACGAAAACTTACGGCGCATTGTGGGGGGGTTCACATGTTGGGTATAGGTATATAATGCATAGAAGGTGTACGTTAGTCACCCATGTAATTTTCAGTTTCTTTGATGCTCTACTATGTAGTATTGTGTTTCTTATAGTTTATGATGCAATGAAGCAATGACAGTTTTTCTTTAATTTAGCGACTGGAAGGGGGACGAAACTTTTCACACATGAGGTGCCTTCTTATATAAGGAACACATATTTTGGTCCTCATCTTTACCTTACATGAACTTCACTTTTACTGAAATGTCAGCCATCACGTTCGCTGACTTAGTAAGTGTCATTGATATTAATAATTAAAGAAGAGAATTAAAATTCATCAAGGCATTCTAAGACTGAGTAGTTAACCAGCGATCAACGCGCCATGTCATCATTTCTATGAGTAGATCAAGAATTTTTGTATTAGTAAAGTTTTACAGAATATGTGAGTGGCTGAAAAATATGCTTTCGTATGTAAAAAAAAAACTTAATGGTGACATATATAATTATTGATCAATAGGCGACGCTCAGTGAGTAGCGTGCTATGAATAGATGATTCTATAGACTTGATATGAAGCGCCCCTGTACTGTGGACATAAAAATTATCTGGAGAATATTTACCGAGTAGACTCGAGTTATAGCTACTCCTGTAGTTGCGGGACTTACTTCAGTTTATTATAAAAGTATTTCACATGCAACCACATATCGCACTGATCATGTAAATCACAGCATTCTATAATATTTTGTATTACGATATTTAAATTTGTAGATGCTTGTGGCGTGAACGGCTGATGCCAATTAGCTATATGTCGACGTGCCTCGATTTTTTTATGTTTCTGATAGTTTGTTATCTACTTGTAGGGTTGAACGATGTCGATCATTCATCAGTCTTCCTCCGGTTTCATTTTGGATCACCGGAATTGGATCAGCGGCCTTTACGGACTTTCCGATGCTGTTACAGTAGCTGCGCCCCCTGCTGGTCATGTCGAACCTCAGCCTGGTGCTGCCCCGCTATTGCTGCAGCTCTTCGACGTGCGCACACCTTTTCTGATGGTAAGCTGTTCCGTTCCTATTTCCTAATATCATCTACATTGTAAGAAATTAAACCCCAATCTGATAACCCGAGATGTATTGTGATCTACATTCCTAAAATTTTGAAAGTTTCCATGATAGCTCGTATAGCTGCATACGTCTTGCAGAAAAGCTCGCTACCATCTTATTTGTTTCCATACTTTCAGTATAATGTTTAAAATTGCGTCTAATCTCAAACACAGCGTAAAAAAAATCCGTAAAGGCATTAAGTCGCTCGTATGAGGGTTGATTATAACTAAATACCTTACCTGGTGTTAATGTCGCTTGCAGAGTCGGATGGTTCAAGTCCGTCTCCGACATCTGTGTAGAGTCAGTTTCTGACGGACCTTAAACATGACCGATTCCTACCAGATCGGCTCCGACTCTTTTTCTTTACAAAATCGGCCAATGTTTACCGACTGTGATTCCAGATCGAGTCCCGCAAGTTTCCGGCTCCGATTTCTGGTCCAAAAAAATGCTAGACTCTGCAACCCTATTTAATATTGTCTTTATATATTGGTGCCATTAACTAAATATCTCAGCCAAAACTTCACAATGACGTGCGATGAAATAAGTACGCTGCCTAACCAAAATCTTGTGTAAGTCCTACATTAGGACGTAGGAGCTGGAGTCGATAAATTTTATTTTTATCGATATGCATTAATTTTAGACTTGGTTTGCAGGACGGTGCTGCTGAGAAGAGGGCCAAAGCCATGGAAGCATTTGGAAGCTTACAATCACATGAAGGAAAAACGTCATCTGTAATCCAGCCAGAAAGTCAGTATAAGCGGGACCCGATTTTAGTTCCTGAAATTCCACACAAACATCTTGCTCATGAATATTCTAGTCCTCGTTTATTAATGGCAAGGCTTCCTACTGATCCAATTTTATTGACTCAGTATAAGAATAATAGTCATTCGAAGTCTTTAACTGATAATAAGAGTGAGTATCCTGAAACTTCAGTGAAGGTAAACAAATGTGAAAGTGAAAACGTCCTGATTTTGCCGCCAAGAGATTCGCGAGATATCCATCGCAATGCTGCAACTTGTAGCGCTGAGGGAAATTCTCTGTCTGCTCTTACCAACGTGGAAAAACGATGTAACCTGCAATCAGTGTTACAGATTTCAAATACCATCGAAGTAGGTAATATGGAAGCTTCTGAAGTAGTTTCTAGCAATTTAGAAACAAAGCGCGAGCTACAGTTAATTCCTCAGAATAGCCAAGCTCTCGAAGCAAGCAGTTTGAACAACGAAGAGAAGCTGATCGATAGATGTTACGATGCTCCATGTGCAGTTGGGGGAGCCACGGCTACTTTTGCTTCAGACTGTACTAAAACGTGGACAAATTCGAAGAAGAGGCAGAAGCGTCGTCGAGCTGAAGGTGAGTTCGCCTTCAGTTCAAAGTGGCCGTAGAGACAGAGGAGGAGTGCCTTCTCACGTGACCATATCCATAGAGCCGCGCGTGACGTCATACTCGCCGATCAGAGGAGTCGCTTTTGTCGTCGCGGGGAACCTGTCAAAGCGCGATTGGCGCTGACGTCACGCTGGCCCTGTATTGGTCACGTGAGAGGTTACGTGTATTTCTGTAGCTACTTTGGTTTTGCTGCGGCATTGTTACGCATTGCCCTTTACTATCCTGATTTGTGGACATAATTTTTCACTGTGCCATTTGTGCCACAAATAAACTTGTTTAGACATTAACCCTTAACCGGATCTGGCGGCTGCCTGGCGTGTGCGTACATGTCCCTTGCTGGATATGGTCACGAGTCGCCTATTCTTTTCTTGCTGATAGCTACAGCTCGCTGTGGAGAAGCGAAGCTGACGCTGTGTAGGTCGTAGGGCTTGACTAGCGGGAACGCGTCCGATTGACAAGGCCCATACTCTGTGCCAGTCAGACTTGTCTCCTGAGGATGTGCTATGCTGTTGGCTGTGGAGTTTCGTGAGGCATGGGCGTAGTTATTTTCACTACTGTATTTGTTTCTTAGGCCCTACTTTTGAATTACTGACCACGGTAATACGGCGCTTGTGATATTTTCATGGTAATAATAGCCTTTGCTGCTCTTCTATCAGCTAGATAGTAAATAACCCTTATAGATTTGATAATTAGACTGTTGATCGTCTTCAACTCCCATCGTCACGAATCAAATGTTGTCACTGTTAAAAAATGCTTTTAACTGCGACGTTAAACGGTTAATACGTACTACGCTGAAAGATTAATACGTAGGCTTTATTTCCAGTCACATTGGACAGTAATGAAAGACGTCAAGAAGCTTCCTCAGTCATGGGTCAGCTCACAGAGATGATGCAGGAGCAGAGGTGTAGGGATTTCTTCAGCTACGAGCCGACAGCTGAGGACTACCGGCAAAATAACCGTCTTCCTCGTAGTGCTGCTGCAAGGTGGGTGTATTTTAGGACTAGCGAAAGATGTCGAAGTAGTCAGAATCGAAGAATTGGGAGGACTAAAACAAAGTCTCCTGGCTTTTGAAAATATGATTCAAAATATATTGTACTGTAGGAAGTAGTTACCACAGGTGAATAGGGAGGACTGCAGGAAGATGCTGCACTGAAGGAAGTTGTCAGAGTATGAGAATAGGGAAGAAGTCGGAAGAAATACATGTTAGTACTACCTACTGGGATATATCAGGCCACTTAATATATAAACTAGTAACCATGCAACAAAAAAGTGACGTGCAACTTTTTAACTTTTGCAGCTTAGGTACGTTGTATACTTTTCCGGTCTAATTAACTGGCTGCCATTTTACCGCATTACGTACGTGAGACATCTTGGGTACGTGAAAAATGGATATCTCACGATTCATCTCCTGTTCTCGTATATCTTGTCCAGAAGTGTACAAAAGCGGCGCAGAGAAAGACAAGAAAGTGCGTTAAGACTCCACGGTCATTACTCCGAAGGGGAAAACTAGTAGTTTGTAGTTTGGGTTCAAAATAAATGTTTCGTTACACTAGTCTCGGAACTTTTCTTACATACCGTACCTCGTACTCCATTAATTCTCTTCCTTCAAAATGCCTCCACCTTCCTTTTTTATGCCTATGTTATCAGACACGCTCAACTATCCTTCGCCGATCTTAGTTATAAAAAATCAAGCGCTTGAAGAACTGTATTTTTATTGGGCCAAATATTTTAATTATGTTACTAAAAGACATCGCTCACAAGGAGCTTATGTGTAAAGATAATTCTAAGAAAATTTAGGTCTATGAATACAGCCCGTTATAGTGAAGAGAAAGCGAAAATATATAGGCGACAATGTTGTGTTTCAGCATCCAGCGAGCTATATGTCTGTTCGGAGACCCTCAGCGCCTCTCACACTGCTGCTGGGGTGAGGTTGTGCTATGTTGAGGGCTGTAGATTTATGCAAAGATTCTAGTTCCGAATTGATATTATTTTGAAGCAAATATATATATGTATAGGTATATATAAATCTACTCTTTTCCTCAGAGTACTGGAATCGACTGCTGATCTCGATAACAATGTCTGCTCCGGCGGTAACAACCGAAAAACTTGCATTACCGCTGTACTTGGTGGCAGGTCCTACCTTCTGCCTCCCAGATGCTCTTACTATCCAATTGATGTCCGAAACATTCACAAAATGCTTCCTAAGAACATCAAATACAAAGTGAGTCTGTTTAATATTTCAAGTATGAAGTATTCTAATTGGGACTAATAATTTCTAATACATATTTGCCAGTTCTGCAAAAGGTTCACAGTCTTACAAAAATGTGGCATATACATGTGTACTAAAGTTTCAGTAATTACATCGCATTTTATACTTCTGCCCGACAGCAATGTTTCGTAGACTTTGGACTGAATTAGACTAAGTTTCGTTGCTATTTTTTTTACTTGAGCTCAAACTTTTGTAGTATGCTCCTGAATTGTTATCAGAAAATACAGGGCTGGCCTTAGCCTTTCGTACGTATGGCATATGTAGGGGCCAGATCACACGTCCATCATCGTAACGCGTTCATTCCCGAAAATGAAAATTAGCCGAGAGTCAACTTCTTCTGTCGCTGTCCACACGTAGAAATGTCCTTCAGTCAAATGAATGACGCCACGCGTTCACGTATGATCTCTTTTCTTCACATTTTCGCTTATATTTCGCGTGAGTTTGAAGTCACATTCGTATCCGATGATATTATAGCCTGAATTTAATAGGAACAACCTATTTTTATAATACTTATAGCCTGATTAAACTGATAAAACTGAAAATAGCACGCAGCTATACGCTTACTTGTCGATTCAAAGATGGCGTCTGTGCTCTTAGTACAACATTTTCAGCTTAACCAGTTTTCTTGTGTCGAACGGGAATACAGTGATTCTGATTGTTAAAGTGACGATGAAAAAAGCATAATTGTCGACTTGGTCATGAATTGAAACGCTATAGAGGATAAATTTAGTATTTATAGATTTTGTTCCTGAAAGTGAATGACGCGGCTCGCTGAAAAATCAGACGTACGTGCCTCATCCTTCTGTCTCCCTCATTTCTGCTGCCGCTTGCTTCAAATTAACGCCCCGCGTCCATCAGTTTGACTGAACTCGTTACGATGATGGACGTGTGAACATGGCTTTAGTTTTATCATAACTCCAGCTTTGTTAATACACAACGATGCAGAATTGGAGTCGGATATTGCTAAAGAGTTAGTGTCGGAAACAGATGAGAACCCGCATACTGAAAGAGCGTGGTCACCTCTTTACATCACTGAAAATAGCCATGGTAAAAAACAAATTATCAGTGAAAAATAATCGCATATTCGTCGCCTTGATTTTTAACCTCCAGGAACGCTAGATTATGAAAAAACATACACCCAGGTGTACGTCGAAAAATAAGAAGCGTTTTTGAGGAGCTTGTTAATTGTATGAATGGCTAACATTATACATTGTGATCAATGTGTTGTGTGAATGCAGGCTGTTGTGCTCGACCCTCCGTGGTGGAACAAGCATGTCAGAAGAGTCAAAAAAGCTCGAGGACACCATCATGGGTAAGTATCTTTGGAACTTGCGCTTGCGGGTAAACTAATAGAAGGTTTACCCTAAATACAGCACGTTTTGCCCTGTACCGGCTAGCGATACTTCCCCTCCCTCCCCCATGGGGTTCTTACGCTGCATGGAAAATGTAATTTTCGTGCTGCGTGACACACCATGATGGGTATTACTCACTGGTGAGCGGAAATGGGTGCTGGTCGGGAGACAACACTTATGTTAGGGTACCGTCACTGACCGAAGATCAGTGGCTGCTCATGGTTACTGAAATGGGAGGTGCTTTACAGTTTTTTCTTACGCCAGAGAATGACTTCTGGCATTACTGTGTAGCAGTTGTAATAGCCAAGCATGCAAAGTTAAAGTCGGAGGCAGTGACTCTTGAGGGTTGGAGTTGGAGTCGGAGCCGGAAACTGCCTAGAACCAGGAGTCAGGGTCTGACTTGGTTCATCGGAATCCAATACCCTGCCAACGATATAGTATATTGATGCAAGGCAGCCTCTCGTTCTCGAGGTATAATTAACACTAATACTGTTGTGTGGAGCTGAGCAGCACCTGCACTTTATTGTAGACTATGGCCAATATGTATAGGCCTGTAATCTTCCAGAGAGGACGTACAAGTACCATTATCATTTTCAACTTTTCAATTCTGTGCAGAGCTCAGTTGGTAGAAAAGTCCGACAGCAGCTGCGCCCAAGTGTTTTACAACTGCTACGGCCGGGCTCTTTACTCTTCGGAATTAAAAAAAATAAATTATTTACATAGATGAATCTCATGTCTTTCTCATATGGATGCTGTGTCCAGCAAAGTTAGGGCTCAGCATCCTGAGGTTTTCATTCTTAATACATACTAACTTAAGAATACTTAATAGTGTGCCAACATAAGGGAGAATTTGCATGTGGTCTGTGGGGAGTCACTGGTACAATGCCTATGTGTTATCAAAGACATGATAAGGACACTATCTTCTGTTTACAAAGACGCCTGGTTAACAGAGTTGACGCGAAGAAAGCATAACGAGGTCATGTAACATAGCTTACAGAAATAAGCTAGGGCAAAATGTTACGAATCTGTAGGCGCTACGTTTGCAAGGTTTTTAGGGCAGGGTGAAAGTGGAACGTGAAATCTAGAAGGCTGTTGATAGGTGCATGAAATTCCTGAAATAAATCAGTACTAGTACTAGAGCCATTGCCTCGCCGCAGCGAGTAGAACTGTTATTCCGGAAATCGTGGGAAGAAATGATGAGGCTCATATAACAAATTCTTTGTTTTATGAGCCTACCATCTAATGTATAGGTATTCTTGTGCTCTATGATCTCATTCACGAATTTTTTAGCAGACCCATGATATATTCTGTATAAGCAAATCGTTGGTACCCTGGTGGCTTCTTCAATTCTGGTATGCGGTAATAACTCCTTAGCATACATATGGGCTTACGAAGCCTGTCGCTACACTCTAGCCTAGTTGCATTTCTATCTTTTCTAAATGCTACACAAACACTATCCTAATAACTCATTCCTGTACGCCCTGCACTAGCAACCAGAAGTCACAGCATTTTTTCCTCTCAGGTACGCAATGATGTCTGTTCCGGAAATCTTGGATTTGCCGCTGCCGGCGCTCCTGAGCCCAGAATCCGTTGTGTTGGTGTGGGCCACCAATAGCACCTCGATCTTGCAGCAGTTCTCCGAAGGGCTCGAGCGCCGCTGGAGACTCTGTGTCACGGACACCGTCTACTGGTGTAAGGTACGCAGCCCTCTGGCGTCTGTTTAGTTCGTTTGGTACATTGTGGCCCCGGATTAATTGCTCGTATTTTAGCTGTGGGTGGTGATAAGTGTAACAATATCAGTTGGCTTTATATAAGTATATGCAAGGAGATGGTACAATGGAGTACAACTTATCACTCTGCGGTTAAGTTAGATGCAGAAAGCGGTTGATGATATTAGAAGGGGCGGCTCGTGCTCTGTGTAAGGGTGGGGCCCTCTACTTTTATTTGGAAGCTTTTCTGAGGAACAGGTTCTTTTCTATGCTGAATTCAGGTCCTAAATTTTCAACAAGATTTTATTCAAGATTTATTCTTCTATTTGCATTTTTTTTACTCTTCCATTCATTATGTTGGTGGGGCCGGCCCCAATGGACGAGTCGCCACTGGATATTAGTACACGCATTGCGGTTCAATGTTTGGTCGTTTTTTGACTAAAGTATATGCCCTGCCATCGGCTGTCCGTTTCCGAGCAGAACGATATCACAGAGGAAAGAGCAAGGGACTTATACTGTAGTATGTCGAGAGAAACGGGGAACCCATGCACGAAGGTGTTCTCACATAGGATGATTAGGATCAACGCGCATAGGAACAGCAAGTCGGGAAAGAAGAGGAAGAACAGCATAAAGCGGGAGCAAGTAGGAGTATGAAATAGGAAAGGAAGCATGGAGCAGTTAGTATACTTACAAGCAAATTTCACAGTCGCACTAGTTTACTCCGCCACATTCATAAGCCGACGAAATATGTGTATAACTTAGTATTGTTTTCATGTTATTTTTACAGGTAACGCGCAGCGGTTGTCCGATTACCACTCCCGAAGAAAGTAATCGCGGAAAGTTACCCTATGAAAGAATCCTCGTCGCCACTCCATTTGAAACTATCAACATGAGAGAGGGATTCTTGTCATCCCAAACTGATTATTGTCCCAACTGCCCCGCGACTCATGCCTTGTGTCATGCGCCTAAGTGCAAGGTTCATGAACGGAAAGCCAACTCTGATGAAGTAAAACTTCAACGTAGTACTGGTTATGAATGTAATGGATACTCAACTAGAATAGATAGCTTACAAATCTCTAGTGATGAGACGCTGCCCCGCTTAAATGAAAACCGAGAAGATGCGAGTCACTTTCCTGAAAACGACAAAAGGAAAACTGGAGCTCGGTGTATTTTTCAATCTTCCTTAGATAGTGGATCTCGCTACGCTGGTGAATCCCCTGGCGAGACAACAGAGGACGATGCAGTGTCCCAGTGTTCGGCAGCGCCCAGCGATGGCAGGCTGTTACTTGTATCGGTACCGTCTGCTCTGCACTCCCACAAGCCACCGTTAGATGGTAAGGTGGTCGGCACCAATTTATGTAAAGTGGAGCTGGTATGTATAGTATAGCCTCAGAATATGCCTACATAGTCTAAGAATCTAAGTTCATTACATATCTACTTGTCTTCTTGACCCAAAGTTACAAAATAAACGCTTCTCGTTGCAGAGGTGGTCAGAGCTCTGGGATATGCTGAGGTCGCCGATCCCTGCTTGGAGCTGTTCGCCCGGTCGCTGGTGCCTGGATGGACAAGTGTCGGTCTTGAAGTTCTGAAGCTACAACACTCACACCTTTACTAGCCTCGTCTTCTTGTTTGCACAGTAGATGTTGCTCTGGAAATGTAGGAAATAAACCTAATGTTGTGATTATGCCAAGATTCTCGGATCTCGGTGACAACCGCTCAAAACAATCTGTATCTGGAGCCTCGATTAAAGCCTGCTGTAAACGATATATATATATTCGTCTTATGTATTCACTTCAGAGCATGCAAATGTCTTTCCTTGTCTAAGCAAACGCTACCATACTGTGTACCCTCAAAGACTAGATAATTTATTTAATTGTTGGCCTATTGAGTCAGTTTGCTAAGCAAATGTCTCTAGTTAAGTCCCGGATGTCTCCTCAAATTTCAAGTGAATAGCCCCTCAGAAACTGTGCACTTTCCTCTTGTTTAAACAGACAAAGTAGCGCATTCAAGTGCGGCGGCAGAAAACACGAGACAAAAAACTCGAATGTAACAGGTTTGATTTAGCCTCTACTCAGTGGCGTGCAGGGGAGTGGTTTGCAATGGGCGACGGCATACGTACGAATGAGCCCATGGGGAAATTAAATAAAGTCGTTACAGTTCCCGGAGTATCTGCGAAGATGTTTTGTTTTCACCATGTCTGTGTGTCAGCCCGTCCGGATACCAGTTATGCCGTTTCTGTGTGTCAGTCCGTCCGGACCGCATTACCGGTACTGCTCGCTGAATATTGATGACTTTAGTAGCGGCATGACCGCTGTGTAGTGAGGTACTGCTGTATCGCTGTTGCAATTTCTTACGTAAATTGGGCTCGAACTTCTCGTGAGAGCAGGTATGCAAAGTTTTATTTTTTGCCGGCCAAATCCAGTGGTACTTAGTGGGTTGCGAGCTGGGAGGTCTCGACATGTCTAAAATATCGGTTCTAATTTTAGATTGAAAGTCAATGAAATGTTTAGTTTTCTCTCTGTTTACATTTTCAGTTATATTCTTTTATAAAAATACTTTGCAGCGTCAGGCCTTGTCTTCCGATTTTTAAGGATTAGATGCAAGAACTGGCCGTTTGTATCCTCAGAGGTCCTCTGTATGTCACGGTTCTCACTCTCCGCTGGCTGCAGTGCTAAGCGCTTGCAGTTTACAGACAGCCACAAGCTCAGTTTTGTGAACCAGGGCCCGGATTTGCTAACATTTTCAATATTGTAAACCTTGCAACGTTGTACCTCACAACGACGATACAAAGCTGTATTCTATCTGCCTTGTGACTGGAGGATACTGCTCACTACTACAGCCAATCAACGGTTGCCTTGCGTCTTTCTGTCGGGGAACAACTAATGGTGTAGGTTTGTATCTTTCATTCAGCGAACAACCAATCCGCAGGTGGATTATATCAGCGTGTTGTTTTAGTTTACACGCTGAGACTCGAGTGTTGTAACCACTTACACAAGTTTTCCTAAGGTCTGACAATAGAACATATTTTGTAAGATTTTCCAGCTTTTTTTCTTTTTTTTTGTCAGAGCAAAAGTTTTTTCTACAACCGCGTAGTAATTCGTGGTACTAGATAACTGAGTTACAACCCGCAAGTAGCTTGATTAACGTGGCCGGAGTTACAGTACAGTAAGTCGAGATGCAAGCAAACTAGCGATCTACAAAATTGTAGGTAGCTTGATAAATGTAGGCCCTGGATGGAATATCGGTCACATCAAGTGTAATTCCTTTATGATTATTTCTTGAAACTTAATCCAAAGTGATGAATTGAACGCTCTCAGGGTTGAAGCTGTAGACAAAAAGTTTATCGCATTAAATATTCACAATCTGTGTGAACGAATCTAACATGCTGCATCTATATATAAATATATCTTGAATTTTGCTCCCGCTGCATATCATCGACAGTTAACACGTCAGTGCTACTTGCTTTCCTCAGCACCAGGGCCTTTGGTATGTCTCACTGATCTGTTGTGCTCACTGTTGCGTAACGTCAGAGTGCTGTGCTTACTGTAGTACCTAAAATTGCCTCTCCACCAGGCAGGGGAATTTTTGTGGGGCTTGCCTTGAGGCGTCAGCATTTCTAGCTTTCATGCTCCATTGCAGGGATATTGACCTTGACCAGAAATGGAGACAATTGGAGGGTTGCAGTTGTCACGTGAGCCTTCTTTCTCTGACGCCAAAGTTCTGATGATCTGTGGTTGGCTGCAACCGTGCACTTCTCTGGGCCCTAGCGGGCAGC
>LQNS02278187.1:12211315-12223533 GCA_001587735.2 Parhyale hawaiensis
GTTGATGTACTAAAGAACGTCCCATGACATCAATTTCATTATAAATTACAAACTTTCTTTTCACACAGGCTGTAATTCTTAGGCATGAAAGGAAATGCAAAGCCAAGTTATAGCTTTCATCAATCGAGGAAGATTATGAAGTGAGAACAGAGGAGGCTGGCTCCAGGCAGCAGGTTTTTGCCACTCATCCTTCTGAGTAATATACCGGAAAGAAAGCAAGCGGATTGCCAGCTTGGGTCCTGCCGACCCAGAGGTTACCTGCCGAACTTACCGGCACCGGCGGCCCGCAGAGAGAGCCTAGCCGTCGTAGGTAGTGGATGTCGAGTGCACTTATTCTCTAGAATGGCTTGTAATGGTTTCCCGTTTTTACATAGTGGATTGTTTTTTATTGAACTGTGGTTCATCCTGTATTGTGTAAACTAGCTTGTTGTTTTCTATTACTGAGGGCCAGTACAACTCTAAAATCATCTACTACTGTGACTGTTCCTAGCCTTTTCTCATTAGAGCATTAACGTACAGTTATTCTTAGAGGTATATGATATCATGTATCTTATTTGCTGGTTACAAGATTAGTTACTTTATACACGTCTTATAGTTTCTTTCACCACTAGATATGAGTGGCCCAGCAGAGTTTCAAACCTTTTGTAGCTCTGCAGTCATGGTACAGCGACACCCTACATAGCAGCATATTTTCACGTGAAACTGAAACATTTAGCTTTAGAGTTTTGAACAGTGACATGTATCTAGGGAACACCAGTGATACGATGCATTTGCAGTTGCTTCGTTTGCAGAGAAGGTTGAAGATGAGATGGACAATACCTGAGATAACTTCATGGAGCCATTTTATCAAATACAAATGCTAATTATTTCTTTCATCTGTTCTAGTCACTAGTGCAACCCTGTGAGTGCCAACAGCTGACTTAGGTCTATTTACTTTTTCAATTAGGCTCAAACGCGTTTTTTCATGTTGTGAAAACGTTGGCAACCGTCATTGTGTGGCCAAGTTCATAGCTGATTTTTTTTATCACAGAGAGAAATTTAGATGCACTTTGATGCATCAAAATTACATGCATTTGTGTCCCAGAACCGAAACACGCAAGTGCATCATAAGAACAAAGTGCATCATGATGATGCATATAGGGTATTATGATGCACTTGGCACTTATGATGCACTTGCGTGTTTCGGTTTGTGACAAAGCTGATAGCGCACCAAGATGTATCAAAAACAGGTAAAATCGGTGCACCTGAAGAGACGAAAATTTCAATTACAATAGCGATCTGTGTGTTAGTATGCAACCGCGTCTCGTTTCGTACGTGTAAAAAACCTACAGAGCTTTTGTTCACTTTCTTCTTGCGAAAATATGTTTTTCTGACTGAAATATGTTTTTTTTTCTGACTGCTGCGATGATACACCAAACTATACCATGAACTGTAATTTTCACTTCCAAATCTTCAGCAATTTTACATGGGTGTTTCTAAATTATGTAGCCTACATTGTGTTGCACCAATCTTGCAATTCAATTTTGTAATATGAAGGCCCCAGTAATTGTTGCGGACTAGGGCTCAATTTACTAACGGTATAACATTGTAGGAGTAACTATCTTACCTATAACTTAAACATCTGCATTCTAAGAAAAAGTAAAACGTTATCTATAGAGCTCATGCTTGTGATTCTACCTGTAGAATGTTATAAACAAGCCTCTGTTCGTCCGGCCGAAGAGAGAGCTCGTTGTATGATGATTGGCTCTCACGCACTGTAGGAGTACCTGAGCTTCATATACGAACTTACATGTGGTAACGTGAGATGCAAAACTGACTTGTAGCTGCCTTGATAAGTCTGGGCCCTTGACGCACGGTCACGTACCGTATATATTCGGAGCCCACAAGTTTGGATAAAACTATTTCTTGATTACCTACGATATTTTTTACTCTTTTATTGAGGTCGTTTCGTATTTGCCCGGCTGAATGTATATATCATTGCTGATCCCGTGGCTATGGCGGAGCTCCTCTCGGCTTAATTTGATGGAAGCAGAGCACTACAGTATTGAGTGTTGCCTCATGGATGTCACTCCGAGCCCCGTTTTACCTCTTTGGCATGCTGGTCTAGCGCTATCAGAGTGAATCTAGAGGACCATGGTCCATATGGTGGTGTGGACTCTGTCGGCAATCCTCGTCATGTTTCTTCTATAACTTTCTGGCTTTGTTGCTCCTAAGCTTGGAGTGATCTTTGGGCGCCTTATACGTTTGAGAAATTTTCCCCGTTGTTGGTGTACTGAAGCGACCTATTTACCTAGCGCCTATTTTGTCGAAGGTGTTTAAGAAATTGGTGGCTTCCAAGTTGGGTCGCTTTGCTGAAATTGTTGGATTGCTGCATGTTGGTCATTTTGCTTACAGAGCTGGTTTGGGTTGTTGAGATGCATTTTTGTCTGTGTCACACCACTTATTGTCAGCCTGGATCGTCGCTCTGAAGTACGCCTTGTACAATTGAACTTTAGTGCAGCGTTCGATAGGTTCAGCCATAGGGGTCTACTGTACAACTTGAGTCATTTGGTGTGGGTGGTAACATTGTGTCAATCAATTATGATTTTGTTTTTGAGAGAACGCAGAGTATGTCTCTTGACGGTTTCTCGAGTGGTGTCGGGGGTCCCTCAGAGTAGCGTACTTGGCTCGCTGCTGTCTGTTCTGTACACTAGTGACGTGGGTTCCGCGCTGGAGAACACAATAATCATCTAGCTATACCAGGAGTGGCTACATCCAGCTCGTTAATATGTATAATCCGGGCCACCGAAGATTTAAGTATTTTCGATGTATAAACCCCCCTTAAGCGCTTATTATGAGATTTATTTTAAAACTGCCTATCTGTGGGAAAAATTTTTTCATGCATACTTAAAGTGAATGTAAGCATTTAACACTGTTTTTCTTTCCAGTTTATGTTTGATATGTAGGTATGCATCGGATGATGGTCCGACCCGTCTGTCAATTTTTCAAGTCAATGTGGCCTCTGAGTCAAGAACACACAGAAAAGTATGTTTTTTTTACGATAGAAAACACCAGGTTTCTTATCCCTAACGACGTAATATTTTAGCCACAAAGCAATAATAATTAACCATAAAAGACGCTATTGTTCATCTGCTGTTAATCACAAACGACAATGTGCATTGACGCAAATTCAAACGACAAGGTAGTTTAAAGTTAACTAATTTTGCTTAATGGCAAACAACCATTTTTCTGTGTGAAGTTTGCCCGCCCATGATCTATTCTGACGATTCCACTTTGATAGCAGTGATACCAACCCTCAGCATGCGTAAAGTAGTTGCCTAGTCTCTTGAGCATGTACTGATCTGTGCGCAATAGTTCATGGTGTTTCGGCTGGAGTATGAAGCTAAATGTCGGCAAACTAAAGCTATGATTGTGAGTTGGTCACGCACACTTTCACCCCGGTATCCATCTCTGAAGATAGATGGCAGTTTGCTTCAGGAGTTTAGCTCTCTGGAGATTCTTGGTGTTGTCTTTGATGAGCAGCTTTCCTTTGAGGCGCATATTAGGCGTATCGTATCACGGGCTTCGAGTAAAATTGGGCTTCTGCCTAATGTAAATTTTGTGTTTGGCGATCCGTAGATGCTTTTATGTTTTCTTACTACCTGTGTTGGAGTATTGTTCACCGGTCTGGACTTCTTGCCGTTGACAGTCACTTACTTCTGCTGGACCGACTTTTTAGCTCAACAAGCAGGTTGTGTGTTGAGAGTGATCTAGTGAATCGTTCCACATACGTAGGGTGGCCAACTTTTGTATTTTTTATACGGTGTTCATTGTCCAACAATGGAAGACATTGGTTGTATTCTTCTATCCCTACATCGAAGGTCTTTGGGAGAAATACACGTACTGCGTCTTAAACGCAGCCCTTCATATTGGCGACTGTTAGATGCCAGACTCGTCAGTTCAGCCGGTGTTTTTTTTTTTTGCCGTAATCGGTTTCGGTTTTGAATTTATTGCTGGGATCGGCTTTCGGTCGTGTTGGCCTGCGGGCGTTTAAATCAACTGTTAATGGCTTTTTGATGGATTATCCTTGGCAGCGTTTCGGGCTTACCGGTGATGCTTAATGCTTCATTTGGGCTGCTCTACCTGTCTGTGGTGGCCTGAGTGTTAAGTCATATTATTATAATTTTGCATACTCCTCAGAGGCATATAAGATGGGCTGGCTTAAGTGATGGGTATGAAACTTGTAAATACATAGGTCTCCAATCTCGATATGGGGGTCGTGCCCCGAGGGTCTGGGTATATGAACATTAAGCAGTCTCCATATCGGGACTCCGTAGGCTTCGAGATACGTTTCTTTCCTTGCCTTTTTTGTCTCTTTGAGTAATTTTTCAGTGCTCCTTCACTGAAACGAAAAGATCTATGGCCTTATTCTGGACACGATTGAAACATCAGCGCTTATTTCACTCCTATATCGCAACCACAGCGAATAATTACTTTTGAAAATGTCAGGTTTAGAATTGAGAGTTTCATCAGAAAAGCTAAAAACATAGTGTATCCAGACGAACTCGTGCTTGCCTATGTCGAACCTCATATAGTATACTAGAACCACTTAAAGCAGTACTAGGTGCTACTTAAAAGTTCTATATTAAAGTCATCATATTAGTAGAGGAAAGTCGACTTTAAAATTGCATTTTCAAGAACACCTTATAGGCATCATATTGACTACCTATAATTAAATGATGCGGATCGGTCATTAATAAATTTAATACACCAACCTCTTAATTTTTTGCAGCTCATATCAGGCTCCTGCTTACACTTGGAGTGTGATTACACAAATTTAAAAATGAATACGCGAGCCGCGAGCGCTGCAGCCCTGCTGCTGTCGTGCTTCGTAGCCATCGCTGCGGCAGAGTCTCCATTAGGTAAGTTGGATTGAAGGCGTGATCGATCGGTACAGTGCGATGAAAATATCTAATCCGCTCTGCTTGCCTGCTACTTCAATTGTTTACTTCTGAATGAAGTGGAAAATCGAAAGCCGTAAAGTCGAATTGGGGACAACTTAACGATGAGCGAGTAGGTAATCTTCATTGCACTGGCCAGATGCACCCTTCTTAGGTTTACTTTTTAGTTATATGTACATCACTATGATTAGATTAGATAACAGGCAGTAGACAGACCAACAGGCCCACTGTCACGGAGCAGCCGTAACTTACCCTCCGGCCCGCTATGAGCTATTGCCATTCTATCAGTATGATTTAGATGTCTGTGCAAAAAAAGAACAAAAAAATTGGCTTGCCTGCGCAATTTACTTCTGCGGATCCATGGAGTTCGGAGACGTTAGTTGGGGGGGGGGAGGTGTAATGTATACTCCGAATCAAACTTGATTGTCATGGTAAACCTTGTTTCCGTACATGTGTTGAAACGATGAAGTGTGAAACACTGAGATAGCAAATGAAAATTTCTTCTCGACTGGCATGGAATCTCCACTTTGTAGTAATAGTCAGTCATGTGTCTTTTATCTATGTTACTCTACCTCTTCGCGCGTTTGCTCGACGGGGCCGTGCTGCAGATTAAATTCTGAAACGAATTACTTCCGCCAAGGAGATTATAACGTCGGATTTGTCTGTCTGTCGGTCACCAAGATAACTCAAAAAGTGATGGACGGACTTTAAAACGAAATTTACAGGGATTGTGAGGTATGTTAGAAGTATCAGATGATTAACTTTTGGTGAAGATCCGTCCATCCGTTCGTTCATTTCCAATGCCATAACTCAAAAAGTTATAACGGATTTTTATGAAATTTACGCGAGTAATTTACATGCAGGCCCTACTAAGTCTCTATCAGGTCGCTAGTTTGTAAAATCATTTGCTTCCTAGACGTCGGCACACCTCCAAACGTTTGCCAGACTTAGTTTAGGTGCTTTAGGTATTCCATTTATAGTGGTACGACGCTGAACCTTTTACCACGCACATTTGCTTAAAATTCATTAGGCATTATTTCACTGCCTTTTTATGGCTACGGTGTATCCCATGTCAGTTGTAGTTTCTGACAATATGGATTGGACGAAGCCGCACCTATTGATATCAAGTTAATCGACTTGTATATATTTTATTGTACTAATGCAGTCTTGAAATCTATCATTACTGCCTCTTGTGCCTCTTTTCTGTTCAAGAGATAGCCAAATGAACGAATTTTCTCAGCTCTGCGTCCTAATGCGATGCTGCGTCCGTTAATGCAGCCCAAAACCTGCAGAACTCGGTGTTGTAATTAAATTTAAATTTCTATAGCTATTTATTCTAAATTTGTTAGTGACACTTGCTGAGCCACTTGACTCAACAGTAAGTTTTTAGTAGACATTCACGGTTGTGTTTACGAGTGATTTGCCAAACATTTATACAAATTGCTTAGGCTAGTACTGACCTATTTGGCCATCGTGCCAACCCGCCTTGAGTGACACTCGTAGACGTGGAAAATATTGTTCCTTTGAATACAATGTGTTCTGGCTCCCTATCAGGTGGATGATTTTTCAGGTAGTCGCTTTCTGACTAAAGCTATAGTTCTATTTCAGAGCCAGAGGAACACTCGGACCTACGCTACAATCCTGTCAGCAGGATATGAAGCTTCGAGATTACAGTATTGTCTGACCCACGCTGTACATTAGTTCCTTTTGATATCGTGTAGAGCTGTTATTGTTCTGAGCGACCAGCCCACTTTCACTGTTATTGTTTTTGTTCTCCCGATATCGCTGTGGCGCCGGTAGTGGATCGTCACTCCAGGAACCAGGCTTGTTTTTATGCTGCAAGATTAGTTTCGTGGACGAGTGGGGTGTAGGGGTGAAAAGAGACTCTGCCCTGGAAGTGTGCTAAAAGTCTGGTCTGTAGGAAGTGAAAAGATCGATTTGTCATATATAGAGCGTGGCGAGCGAATATCGTTTTAAGAATTGGACTTAATTCAAGAGGATAAATTAAAGACTCTTTAATACGCTCACTGCTTTCATGTATACAAGAAGAGTTGCCTACATTGCCTTGATGCGAATAGGGGTAGCATGCTGGTGGATCAGTGCTTGCTCATGGTAGAAAGTTTGGTAGTTATTAACTCATGTGAGAAAATCCATGGACCATTTATTTATACGAGAAGCCGAAGAATTTAGTTTATTAGGTTCACTCCCCGCTCTGGGATACCCCCACCCATAGGGTACCCTAACTTTAGTAGAGATATCTATAAGGCTCTTCTCTCTAGTTCACTTTAGTTCTTTCCTTTGCCTAAACGTTATAGTCTGCTGTATTAGCATGCTCTAGTGCCTGGAGTCGCCTCTCCATCAGACAAGCGAATGTTTGCCATGCTCGGCTTGCGAATTTTGCACTTCTGTCGCTCACACTCTGTTGCGAGGGTACCGACCCTAACCAGAAATAGAGATGATGGGGAGGAGAGAGGGTCACAATTGTCACATGAGTTTTTCATCACTGACGCCATTAATTCGGATAATGTGTCGTCGATTACAATCATACGCCTATCGGGTATGTATGTGCAGCATTAACCAGTGCTTGTGGATTTCCCAAATGATGTGTCAAGAAGTTAAGGGCGAACTAGAACCCTGATTTCTCACAGGAATAACGAATTTTTAAATGTCCTTTGTTCTGACGTTTGCAAATTGCAGTTCATTTTTGTGAACGAAACAAGCAGATGGTTTTCAAGTACCCAATTACATACGTGTCTAATCACGCAAGTTTTTGCCCGCAAAGCTAGTAACTGTATAGGTGTAGGTTTACGGTGTGCTTTACTCCCTTTATGGTAGAATCATCACCACAAAACTAAATAATGAAACAGTTTGTGCATATAACGGTTTCCTTGTAGTTTAGAATTAGAAGATTCTAGCTTTCTGCAGTTCCAGCAAAACTATAAACGAGAAAAAGGTTACGGATTGTGACTTAGCAGAGGATATCCTGCGGTGTGATGACGCACGCAGCAAAGTAATGTGCATGGTGATTGGATTCACTGCTTGCTTCCCTTGACAACAATCCTGCCAGAAGCGCTATCCCAGCTCTCATTGGTGAACAGAAGTAGCGATATCCGCTGAGGATGCTGCATCTGGCCAGTAAAGGCAGCACGTATACACTGGTGCATGAAGCGCACTGTGCATTATGCAACCCTATAGGTACATTAATCCAATAAAGCAGATAGAGTTTATTACTGCAAGGTTAAAGTTATTAATAGTGTCCAGAAACGTGGATATCATTCAGTACTCGATGATATTATAACATCTGTCGTAGCGTGGATTTCCTGTACCTGTATTAAGTGCATTTCCTCTACTTTCTTCCATCAGCGGTTGTAATGAGAAATTTATTGCTATTACTTTGATTTCCTTGTTTAAACAGTTTAGGTTTATTTTAGGAATCCCTTAATTATAAATCTGAATTTTTCGGTTTGTTCGCCACTTGGCCGTCCCAAACGTAATAGTTTTGCGATTAACGCAAGGAACTTGATCCGAAGTGGAGGATTAGACTCTCAGTATTGACGTTTCCGATGAGTTAAAGCTAACCACAGCAAATTAAATTTGGCAGCTTACGACCTTAGTCTTATTTAATTAATGCATATTCTGCTAATATGTTTGGGCCGTATTAATAATACAATGCTTACGAGACATAAATTATCACTTTATGAGCTCGAAGATTCAGTAAAATACAGTAGATGCGCAATAGTTATTTCTGCTCATAAATAGCTGTAATAACGCGAAGCCTTATACAGGCGGTCTCGGTGTAGTATATGACATACTAGTTACGAATAGGTTATAGGGTATGTTCAGTGCCTGACCTGATGCGTATTCACACCTATTATAGATGAGTCTGAGGTTGGCGTTATACTATGCAGACAACCCTCAGTCTTCCATACACAAAGGGATCCGCTGACGACTGTCCAGGATCGAGCGAACCGGATCCTCCGGGTTATTTTTCAGCTGCTGTTTTCACTGGTAATGATTAACTAATGGCAGTGAGCTGTCGCAATCTCTGAAAGCTTGGACAGCATGTACGATTTTGCCACCAACCCATTTGCCGTATGCGTCTCATCCATAAGTATTGTAGGATTTATTTTTAATTCCCTTACTCATACAGATATATTTTTTAAAATGAAACTTTTTGTATTGCGTTTTCTTATTTTTTCATATTTTTAATGGTGCTATTGTCCCAATTACAGTATATTTATGCAGCAGATCCTTCCTGTAATTCCTTGAATCTTTTCTCATTGGTGCCTGTACGAAGCGGATTCTGTGCCTGGTATCTTATTTTTTTCCTTTTTTCATAGTTTGGCCATCGTCGGACTTCTTCTTTATTAGAGCTAGTTCACAAATTAGTCTTCCTTCCTATGTTCATGATAAAATGTTATCCATCATGGCAGTTTTGCTAAAGTTTCGTATGTCTCTTCGAATTTACAGTAGGGTGAATTGAAGCTTTCAATAAAGCGGCACACCTTTGTTTCAACCAGACTCAGCTACACATGCGGTCGCTGTGTTCAAGTTTATGAACATAGGGCAGAAGGCGAGAGCTCGTCATCCGGCCTTTCTTCACACAGTTCGAACCCGTAATTCTTTCAATTTTCTCTTATTCCTGCCTCTTACCTCGGACGCAATAGCCGGTATCTGCCACTTTCTGCCAGCCTCGGGCACAGTCTCGCGCTTGCTGCTTTCTCTATAAGTCTCGGGCCCAAAGGTGTCTCCATATACGGTGCCGATAGCAGCTGGAGGTCCAGCCTCCAGATACGCCCGCTGGAAAAAAAGACGAAACCGCCTCAGTGACCTACTTTTGGCTACGCTGCTGATTTCGCCCTATTACTTCTAATTATTTAAACCAGGTGTCAAACCCGTTGTTAAGAAATATTCTGTATACACAGTGTATCTTGATTTTTCGTTATTAAGCGCAAAGCCTAGTATACATCCGCCAAGCAAATTCAGAAAAATTGGGCTAATAATTCAAATTGGCTCTGAAACTGTGATTTTATCTTATCAGTACCAAATTTCTTTTGGGCAGTAATAACAGGGTCTGCGAACGCGTCCGGCAATCATTGCATCGGCGTTTCACAGCTTGTATCGAAGTAAATGAGCACCATTTTGAACAACTTTTGTAATTGATTTCCTTCTTTTTTTCGTTATTAATAAAATTATTCATCTAATGTACAAGTTTCAATCCCTTGCTATTCCTTACCAATGAATGTCGGTTGAAATTTTCTCAAACTTAAAGTTTTAGTAACTTTTTAAAGAAGCATTTTTAGACCACATCTTTATTTGGTAAAAAATGTTTGTTTTGACCCTTCTAACCTCATGTTCAAGTTTGTTCCCTAAAGTGCCTGACACCCTGTACTGTATATGCAAGAGTGAGCTGTGCGGTAGTTTTAAATCTCGTGCAACGTTTACTTCAGAACAATTGCAGGGCTACTTAAATACGGCAAGTGCGGTAAGTCGGTAAATTTCAATGCAAAAAATAATGCAAGTCTGCCGAAGGTTACTGCGATGCGACGACGAACCCTTTGCGTCGAAAAACCATTAGGTAGCTATTCAGTTACGTTTCATTTCGTGCCATTCTTACGGATATTCAAGTTTTATGTGGACAGTCTGAACCTTTACTTCCATGCAGCAATTTGTCTTTCTCATAGAAATGACACTTTCTGAAGTATAATATATATGTTACAGCAAGAAACTAGAGCACTCTGAGAGCGCATACTTCCGCCAAGCGAGGCAACGGTAACGAAAAATTCAAATTGACTCTGAAACCATAATTTTCTTCGTATCAACTCCAAATATAATAATTTGTGCTTTTTTAATAGTAATAATAGTTTGTGCAATTTTCTTGAAGATCCGTCTATAACTTTTGAGTTGTGTTTGTCATAATGCTTGTTAGCAGCATGAGTCTAATATACAAATGAACCAACCTATCTGCACCAAAATTTGAACATTTATGTCTTTTAACATTACTAACAACTCCTATNTTGAGTTGTGTTTGTCATAATGCTTGTTAGCAGCATGAGTCTAATATACAAATGAACCAACCTATCTGCACCAAAATTTGAACATTTATGTCTTTTAACATTACTAACAACTCCTATGAATTTCATAATGATCCATTCATTATTTTTTGAGTTATTGTGCTAACAAGCATAAAATGAAAAACAGTGACGAAAGAACGAACAAACAGATCATTACAAAAATTTGGGCATTTCACTTCGTGATATACCTAGCAACTCATGTGAATTTCATAAAAATCCGTCCATAACTTTTCGAGGTATGGCCTTGAGAAAAATGAGGCAGACAAACAAACAAACAAACGGATGGATGGATCTTCACCTGGTCCAGCCTGTCTGTGACCCCGACTCCGACTCCTCGTTACTAAATATGTCCAACTCCAATTTAAAAACCCTAGTTAACGTGTTACTCCAGTTTGAACGAGTTTCCGGCACTGGTTGGTTCGTAAAAAAGAAAAAATTTCAGTGCAATGTCTTGTAAGCCTGAACACTGTTGAGTATGTGCTTTTATAAATATTTGCATAAGTACAGGCATAGACTACACCGTACATACGGTGCCACATGCTCTTTGTACAGGCATAGCTGTTGCATCGGTTATTTTGAGTACACGCGTACGTGCCGTAGTATAATCATTACCTGAACATATCTTCATTTCGCTCAGTAGGTAGTCTTTAGTAATAGTAACAAATGACGTAATTTCAGTATAAAGCACCTCATCAATCAGAGTAACTTCATTATATGCTTCATTCTAATATCTATTTTTTCCTTATATCTATGTTTTCATCTTCCAGCTCACTTTGGACGCTCTACGGCGTGTGCCTCAGAATGCTCGGAGCCTTCAGCTTTTCAGTACGACAGAAGTGAGTATTGTTGAGCTTCACCGAAGTACCATAAGTGTTAATTGTTATTTTGAAACTATGCTACTACATCGTTTCTGTGATTGGCGATTTTCGGATTATGCAGTTTTTACAGATACGGTAGTTCTAAATGTGTACTAAAACTGTTGGCGATAATAATTGTGATAATAGCAATATTATTCGATTCAGTTGTAGAAAAATATTAACAATAATCATGGTAATATTTAATTGTAATGCGAAAGGAATTAAAAAATTTGGAAACTCCGGCCAGAATTTTCGCTCGAGTTTATAGGTTCTTTCGGGAACATGCAAGTCTGTGAACCTGCCCAGGGGTAATAAAAGTCTCTTTGGATTGATCCTACAAACTTTGA
>LQNS02278187.1:12247751-12258423 GCA_001587735.2 Parhyale hawaiensis
TATCGAACCGAAACCTGAATATTCGGTAGAAGGTTGTTTTTTCTATCGCTGAGTGGTTCTCTTAATTGTTAGTAGATGTCAATGGAAGGGACTCATGACAGTTTGCAAGGATTACGGCTCAGTACAGTCTAGAAGTAGTCAAGGATTATGAGACTAACGTTCCCGTTAATCATCCTTGAGAAGTAGCAGCATAGTAGGCTGATAATATTATAGCTCAGTAGTAGTTTAGTATTATTACCTGCGCTAAATTCCGAGCTGAATGAAATTTCGTGTTAATAGTCAATAGTCTTACGACTGAACCTTACACGTGACTAAGGATGTCCATCATACTCGAGGTGAAAGTCAAAATTTGAATAACCATTAAACATCCGCCATTTACCTCAGCATTTAACGGAGCCATTTGGTTCTAATCACCGGGAAATGCTTACATATTTCTCATCCGTTTCACCAACAGTCGTACGAGCACGCGACGCTGCTGGAGCTGTCGAGTAGTCAGTTCGACCCGTTCGTTGTGAACGCGGACTCGAAGCTCTCCGCGTCTCTGCAAGATATGGACCTCTCTGTAGCGGTGCAGACTCCCTTCTCCAGGTAACTATAATGCTAAACCGTTTTTCTGACAGTAGTCCTTTCTCTTAATTTATCCCTGTCCAAATCCCTTTCGTCAAGGAGATAATAGCACACCGACCCGGGCATAAAATTTGTCACTTTTTCCTCCAACGCGAAGACTAGGAGGTATAATTT
This sequence comes from Parhyale hawaiensis, assembly GCA_001587735.2. Taxonomy (NCBI): domain Eukaryota; kingdom Metazoa; phylum Arthropoda; class Malacostraca; order Amphipoda; family Hyalidae; genus Parhyale; species Parhyale hawaiensis. Next base: position 12,248,493 of record LQNS02278187.1, read on the forward strand.
TTTCAGCACTAGCACAACTGGTACAAAACTTACATCATGAAGCATTGAGGATCAATGAGACAATGCTTTCAAAGTTGCATACGGTGGTGCAGCACATTTGGAAGAAATTAAGTGCAGTAGCCGCGCTGAATGAGCTTGCCAATGCAGGATTTCAAGTCGAGGCACGGCAAGGAGTGCGAATTTTCTTATAACGCTGCTCTCAGTGCTCTGTAAGTGGCACTGCTCTTACGTGATCGTTTCGTTTCCGTGAAAACTATCGCAGACGTTTTCTGTGGTTAGATTTTAAACTTGGCAGAGCAGTGGCATCTTCGTGGTGTAGCTAATGATTGTCTTCTATGTAGTGTCGATAGGACTACCACCAACGTACTACTCGAGCAAGCTGTATATTATCATACAGTAAGATGAGAATGAACAGATGGCAAAGCTTCACTGAATTTGTATTTTTTTTTTTTTTGTAGGAAGCACGTTTTTACTATTGCAGGAAAAGTTTCCTGTTTTTGTGTAGCGAATTGAAAAGCACGTATGGTAAGTGCCCATAATCGTGTGCATATCTGTGTATACTTGATTGACCGTAAATCGTTTATTTATCAATTTTCAACGATTTCTTTTCATTATTCAATGAATCTGTATAGTATTAATGATTGAATTCTGGTAGTTTTATTTTGGCTTCCTCTCTCATTTACTTGGTAAATGAAAAGTTTGCCTTTTTTCCTCGTGAATAATAAATATTTTTTGACAATTTCACAGCCGCCAGCAGTACAGTACGACGTTACCAATCAGCAAATTTTCTTCGAGGTTTCATCAAAGTTCTCATATTTGGTAGCCAGTAGTTGAAAAAGTATTTTTCATACTTTGCTTCGCCATGAAAGCATTTCAGCCCACCATAATTCCTAAAAAAAGGAAGAGTTTTGCTCCATATCCCTCTCAGAATAAAATAAATAAATGAAATAATTTATTTCTCCAACGCGTGGAAGTATTCTTATTCTTAAGACTAATACAATACAACTAGTACAATACTTATATTAAAACACAAGGAGGGGGAATCAGAAGGAATAGGATTGGCCATGGGATTCGGTTATTTAGATTCACCCATTCTGTGTTATGGGGAGTAGCGTCTCCAAGGGAACCCTGTAGTTTACTTTAACCTTAGCTGGGCCTTCGGGATTTGTTTCATTCGTGCCTACTGTGCTGTCCGCGTACATACTTACTAGTACTGATATTACTATCCCATACTGTTCTTCTTTCCCATTTGCTGCTCCCACGTGCGTTGATCGTGTGTTGGAACACCCTGGTGCATGGGCTCTCCATTTTTATCGACATCCTATAAGTCTCTTCTTTCTTTCACTGTGAGATCGCCGTTGTTGAAACGGAGCTTCTCAATCTATCAATCATTCCCTTCTAATTCTGGAAACATTTCTTCACAAGAAAGCAAGACCTTTCAGTGAATGAAATTTCTTGAGGAACTTAGTGACAGCGATTATGCCCAATGACGGGTAAGCATGTCATATCCTCAGCCGGCAGGTACCATGCATATAGTTACTTCCAATATGCAATTCCTACGAAAGTGTTTTTCAACCACACGCCGGCTGCAGGGTCATTCCCTCATGTCTCCGTTAACGTGAACACACTCGTTGAAGCACGTTACTACAGTGCTATTCCTTCGAAAATTGATAGGTATTTATTCAGACGACATGAAAGCAATTTACTTACTAAATATATTGCACAGGTGGGACAAGGAAGCATTTAGACTGAAACTGCAGAAGAAAGGACAGCTGGTGAAGTCGACCCTCACTGAGAAGAGGGTTGGCCAGCAGCCGAACACCTACGAGATCCAGGGCACGGTCGAACATGATGTCATCAACAACCTTCTGGATTTCTCGCCTTGAGATAGACAACGTTCGTAACAGCAGCAGTGACATGTGCAGTCCTCTTCTGCTGGCGGTCTGCAAACAACAGCGGGAAAGGGAGGGTCACTTAACTCCAGAGGCCAACGGGCACAAGATGTCCGTCCCAAAGTTCGCTTCCCTTGAAATATCTCCAATATTTAACCTACACGATTTTGGTTTTTATATGATTGCCTTATATATCAATCGTGTCACAACCAGCATATGCAACCGATTTACAGAGGCTTTTTCCCGTAACAATATAATACATAGCAGAAAAAGAGGTAAAATAATAGGACCTGATGAAATAAGGTCATTGGTTGTAAGAACTTGACTGAGCTTAAAAGGTGCATTTGATGGGATTGTTTCAATGGCTCGTATGCGTTATGATCATAGGAAAGTTGAATACAGCTGATTATGGTTTCGGACAGCAGTTTGCTGACATGTCTACTGTTAACCAACAATTCCTCTACCCAAAACAGCCCCGATCAAACTTTTTTTTTTTCGAAAAAACAGCATTTATAATATCTTAAGGCCGATGAGCGTTACAAAATGTACCAGTGTTGCTACGGAACGCATGTGCGGACGAATTATGTTATTCCTATCAAAAATAATTTTTGATTAAGGAACGAAATGGTTATTTCGCTGCTGGAGAAGTGTTCCTTGTGTTAGTTGTGTACTAGTATACAAGAAGGTCATATAAGATCAGCTTACTCTCGAGTGTTGCTTTGAAAACTTTGAAGTATTATTTGGTTTAGTTCAACACGAGAGAAATAAATTTTTATGGGCACTATAGAATAATGTTGATATTTACGAATTTCATACATTATATATAAAGGGTTGCATTATTTGTGGAAGATTTACAGTGCGGTGGTTTTACGGCATGCAATTAAAGATCCTGACTCGAAGTACAAGATTTTGTAGTATTTTTTTGCACTCTTGGACTAAAAAAAATGCAGGACAGTAGTTAAGGACTTCATTTGTAATGATGGAATCTAATATTATTAGCTTGAATATTCAGAAGGATCAAATATGAATGTCTCAGTAACTAGTTTTTAACATTTTATATCTCACTAAATGTAAGGTACACATATTTTTTTCTATTTATTTCGGTGTTAGATATGCACTAAAACATACTTTAGTTTTTATCGCACTTAGGGAATTGATAAATTTACTGGTTTATCTTAGATTTTTTATCCTCATGCCCTTTACGGGGCTGTGCAAGGCCCCGTAGAACTCTTTCTAGGGGGCCTAGGGCTGCGCAGCCCCCCGAGTAGAGCACACAGACGCGGGTAGTCTCTTTCTCGCAAGAAAGAAATTAGTACAAATCTTCCGAGGTAATACGAGCCTGAGCCGCTCCACATTCAATGCGAGGCCAATTGCAGAGGAGGAGTAGGATGCTACAACACCAAATTTCCATAATTTAACTTAACGCAAGGTCTATAAGAATTGAACCAATTCTAAAAATCAAATTTCAATTCACCATTTACATTTACGCTCAACATAGCAAGCATGTAACGTTTGGGCATTCATGAGTTGCCTACATATTTTTCCTTGAAGCTTGCGTATAACCATGGTTTTCATTTTGTTTTCATAATTAATCAACTAAATATTGTTTCACCAATGGAACGATTTCCAGGAAATCTAAAACTCAGAATAAATGAGAGAACCAAGGCAAAAAGTCATTGTATAAAACGCAAACGTTTTTATTTCAAAACTAATGATGGAATTTTAGTATTGCGAAACGTTTGCGTTTTATACAATAACTCTTTTTACCTTGGTTCTCTCATTTATTCTAATCAACTAAAGTAATTGTATTAATTTTGGCTTTACAGTGGCCATACAGCTTTCGAGGCTCATAACTAACAACTGTATAACTGCAAACGAAAATAACAAAGGTGATCTTTGACTCGTAGTTAAAGATATTCAACCCCGCCGGTTGTTCTTTGAGAGTTTCAACCAAGAAACACCTTTTATTTCTTATGAGCGCACTAGCTTGCATTACATTAGCCTTAATATTATCTTTGACTAAAATTTATATCCTACTATTATTAAAACTTCACGCTTGAGCTCCCACGGACAGGTAATATAACCCAAATGAAGCATCTTGCAACACCGGGAAGCCCAAAACGCTGCTAAAGGAAATCCAGCAAAAAAACCATTCACAGCCGACTTAAACGCCTGCAAGCCAATACGATCAAAAGCTGATGTTGGCAACAAATTCCAAACCTTAGTCGACCAGGGCCAACCTTGCCAGGGCACGAAGCACCGACTGAACTGATTAGTTCGACATGTGATAGCCTCCAAAGTGAAAGAGTGCGCCCCGCACGCAGCACGAGTCGCTCTCCCAAAAACCTTGAGGGCAGGAGAGAAGAATACAACCAATGCCTCTCATTATTGTACACCTTATAAAACATGAATAGCTCTGCTACTCATCTCCTGTGGGACAGGTTCACTAAATCATTATCAGCGCATAGCCTGCTGGCTGAATGAACAAGTCGATCCAACAGACGCAAGTGAGTGTCAGCAGCTGAAGCCCAGACCGATGAGCCATAGTCCAACACAGGCAGCAAAAACGCATAAAAACATCTGTGGGCAAACCGACTATCACCAAACACGGAATTCATTTTACGCAGGAACCCAATCTTAGTGGAAGCACGTGACACCAACCTCCTAATAAGCGGCTCAAAAGTAAGCTTCTCATCAAAGACAACACCAAGAATCTCCAAGGAGCTAAACTCCTGAAGCAAAATGTCATCAATCTCCAGTTGGGGATGCGGATGCTGCGGAACAAGTGTTTGAGACAGACTGATAATCATCGACTTGGTCTTATTGGCATTCAGCTTCCTACTCCAGGCCGAGTACCATGCGCTAATGCCTGACAAATCCCTATTCAGAAACTGAGCGACAGCATCACGCAGGCGGGGAGCAGGTATCACTGCCATCAAACGTCGAACCAGAGAAAAATTGGTGACCATTAACTATAGTAAACTGACAACAGGCTTTGACAAAACGCTCTCCAAATGCTTTAGTTTCACTATTAAAAAAAAGTCATTCAAAAATACACCAAGTACCATTCCTCACATACAGTACACGAAAAAACATCAGGCTTATGGTAGACACAGTAAATGCTGATGAAGAATCAGCGCGAATTATATTATATACTCTTGCCGCCTTCTGGTTTCAGGTAGCTACAACCTCAAGTGTTAATATGTGGTATCTATCGTCAGACGAATTTTTTTTTTTTTTCACAGAGAATACCGAGAAAATAGGAAATGGTTAACGAAATGCAATCAGCACCAAAAGTCATGTTAATATATACCTTTTTAAATCAAAATTAAACACTTTCTCTCATGTACCAGTTCTTTAAAAATGTTCAGTATCATTTCCTAAGAGGGGAGGGGCACTTCCGTTGTATCGAATGCCCCCTCTCCCAAAAAATCCTGTGGAGGAGGCAAATGCCATGAATTCACGCCTCCCCTGTATCTGCCAGTGACCCTGCATTCCCTATGAAGCTATGGGCACTGATACATAAGTAAATGGCATCCACAATAAAAGTATTGAACTATTTTGGAATCTATTGTGCTGTCTATCAACAATAATCTTGGGGAATTTTATCATGAACTCTCTGTATTCCACTGTTGGGCCGTCCTTGAAGCGATATGACAGCGCGAGCTTACCTGCGCATAGGTATTATGCCACTCCCTGACGAACGCCTTTAAGTAGGAGACACGCCGGGTAGAGGCAGCTCATATCTCTGCCAGGCCTAGCTCAATAAGGTCTTGCGTATCTAAGTCGTATATCCGATACCGCAACTTCATCTGTACCAAGCAAACTAGATAAAAGAACTACCTATGGATAGTGTGAAGTAATTCTTCTTCACAGTATTTTAGCCTGTTTATTATATCTGAGTAACTTACCTTTCATGATTTGGAGCACTTGTACAAAAGATATTTGAAAGGAAAGAGATATAAACAGTCACTTTGGCAATTCGCATAACAGCTATTCCACACAAAGGCAAAAAGTCTAATGTTGAATAGAAGTCGACAAAATTATAATTTAACGACCCTTGCACTTCGCTCTCTTACGCAACTTACCGCGGGAGACGTAGTGTACTCTCCAACCACTACCTCATAACTAGGAACTATTCAATAATTTGTTCTAAACCGTTCATACAACCAACTGCAAAATGTTCATCATTAGCCTCGTCAACCTCTTCCTCCTTAAAATTAGATTCCCAGTAAACAAATCAATAGCTGCTACAATATTGAACAGATACGGACGACACGGCGTATCTATCTTCAGAAAATATGAAAATTTCTCCCGGAAACTTGAAAAATCAGAACTAGATGTAAACTTTCTCCCTTGCTGCAAGGCTTACCAAGTAATCCCTAAGTTTTTCCGTTTCCGTCTATCCCGTCAATCACTCCAGAACAGCCAACTATACAAGTCTTAGCAATCCAAAGTGTTTGACTTAGAAATTCAAACCCAACAAAGTAATATTACTAACCATACAAAGTCAGTTCAACACTTTATCCCAAATTAAAATTCATTTTCATTTTTCGATTATCTCAGTCTTGTCCATTTCGTACAGAGCAACAATCAACAATAGAAACTTTATCGATAGAACAAAATCCGTTCATAGCAGAAACTTGAACGCATAAGGAGCATCTCCGAACCTAACCTCTTGCAACCCAGACAACGTAATTTTCAACTACTGAAATGTTACCCTTCAACCACGCCTTAAATTTTTGTTATCCCTAGGTCTAGAATTTTGTCTACCCGCATTCAAACCGGATTACTTTAAACATTTCATTGGTTTTGACGGCTTAGTCAACAGACTGAAATCTCAACCACTACACCTTAATTTTCCGTTTGCCGAAGTAAGGAACAAAATAAAAGAAACTTAACAGCATTTACACCGCAAACACTGACCACTGAAATTTACCGAAAACCCACTTTCTCAGGCCTCGGGAGAAGTTTTTGTAGTCACTTCTATGATCAATTCGAAATCAATGCAATAAAAATTTTACTATTTCGAGCATACCATTTGTCTTCCTCATACCTTGCATTTTCAAACGAAATTGACTTTCTTCAAACATTCTTCAAAAATAACTCTTATTCACGTTCTTCAAAAATAACTCTTATCCGCACTATTTTCCGGACCACCACTGCAAATCGTTCCTAGACAAGCTGTTCGACCCCGGCATTTGCAAACCCTGGGTCAGTAAATTGGACTTCTTGCACTTGCTTCCGTTCTACAACTAAGCATTTGTCAATGCAGTAAACATTTTGAAAACTTTCCTCTGTGATGCCTACCCACATATAAACTTGAATTTTTATAGGGTCCAATTTCAAATTTAAAGACAAACCCCCACACTACTTGTGTCCAGTGTTATTTACAGTTACCGATGCCAGGCCGCACGGGTCTGAACCCTGGACATTCTGGACGATTTTGCGTTGACGTAAGCTTTCCTGCGCGTGCCATCACTAAAATAAACACTACCTAGGCAAATCTAACCTAACCTAACCCAATCTAACCTCTCTAACCTTACCTAATGTTACCTAACATTACCTAACCCAACTTAATCAGCGATACAGCGGGCAGCGCGGCGCACCAACGTGAACGCCGCTCACGCGCACACAATCTGCGCAGACAAATGTCCAAGGTTCAGACTCCTGCTGCCAGCCCTGCTGAGCCTCATATATAGGTTGCACTGGACAACACTTAAAAGCCTATATTGATGAACATTAAGGTGTATCCAGCCGTACCGGTTTACCACTTGTGAAACCCTCACATTCAGCCCCCGCCTGCACGCTGAGCTAAACAACCATCCTATCAGCAGGAATGACTTCTCCATCATAGACTTTTCCAATCCCATCGAGCTCACAATAGTCCCTCACATTCATAGTAGCAGACCTAGCCTCAACATTATGACCTCGGCTGTACCACTGCATACTGTTAACACCTAGCCTCACATCTGTCGACTGTACAGCTAACATCAGGCTCTTACTGCGTAGCTCTGTTCATTCACATTTTACTGATTTTAGACCTCTTCCCGACAACACCCATGCTCCCCTAATAGATTTGCTTCTCAAAGATTTTTATTGATACGTTGTTACTTTGTAGGTTTTTCTGAAGATGGGATATGTATCCCGAAACTGTAAATTTTAATTTTGTCGACTTTTATTTAATAACACCTATTCTGATGTATCAAAATTTCACTCTGTTCTCTTGGCACAAGACCCAGTGATATCCAGACATTGCTATTGTTAGAAACGCGTGTAGCAGTAGGGGAGTTAAATTTCCTGCTGATGATCAAGCAGCACGAATAAAGTCATTCCTGTCGCATTCTGGCGGCAAGAGACAGCAACCTATATCAGCTGGAGGCTCTCAGTATGCGAATGATTTTTCACAAAAACATGCAAAACATGTTTTTAGTCAAGTTTTTAGTTCAGACGTTTATTTTAATTTTTATTTGAACAAAACTAATGTATAGGAATAACCGAATTGCGGAACTATTTCCGAACAAACTGTAATTATTTGATGGGATTATTATTTTCACTTGTCAAATAATTATGTATGTTCGGAAATAGTTCGGCAATTGGGTAATACCCATAGAGCAAAGAAGTAAAATGGGCTCCGCACAAATAATCTCAAGAAATTTTATTTGTTTCAGAACGCTTTAATTCATATACAAATCGTTGAAGCATGTTCATTATTTCCAGTGGGGAGCATTTTATTATGAATGCCTCTCCCAAAATTCTCGAGGGGGGGGGGGTGAATGTCATGAATACCCACCCTCGTCCTTGGATCTGGGCGCGTTAGCTTGGAAAAAATTACCAAACCGCTTTTTGTTGGACAAGTATAATTTATAGTGCGAACTTTCTCTAAATTTTACAGTGCGAATGGCAATGAAAGTTACATAATAAGCGCGAATGACAACCCTTGTTGTACCCCGTACGGAGGTAGACGGCGAGAAGTGGGCGAGCGACGACAGAAGTGGATGGAAAGAGGTGGTCGGTGGAGAAATCCCGCAGGATTGGAGCGTACGCCGCGCGCCAGCATGAGAGCGCTGCATACCCTGCGCAGTCGGGCCGATCACAAAAAACTCCTTTGTGGTAGAGCCTAACCCGTTTAGTTGAGCTGGCCCCTATATTGTCAGTGTTATCTGAGGGCGGACGGTCCCGTATAGCTCTCGCGGGCCGTCCGGCTTGCGTGAAATCTGCCTCCTAACGGGCCGGGGCAATATGATGCCTGTGCGGACGGTCTAGGTAAAACGCGCTGCCGTCCGTCTTATGCTAAGCGGCCTGTAGCTGTAGGCAGTACCGACTAGCTGCTTCGGCTAGCGTGGGGATCCCTCCTTAGGCGTCAGACAATGGCAGACCCTGGAAAGACAGGGGCTGCAGCAGTCGCCGTATGGTCCTCCTAAGGCTTTAGCGGAGGGATCCTAGGAAAACCTGGGAGTGCTCTCTGCGCCGTTTCCAGTCCGCTAAGGCTAACCAGTACGTGTTCCTGGTCGTCTGCTGGACTGAGACAGGTTACCCACTCAGGCGTAACGTATCCTTAGAGAAAAACGTAGCTAGAAGGTTGATCAAAACCAAAGTCTCTCTTTAGCTCGTTTTATCACGGACTATCTTGCAAAAAGCGGGTCTCTTATCGTATCCGGTTTGGGGCCACAGATGATCACATACAGGATATTACTTAATTCTAGAAACAATACTCTGTTCGCACAATACAAATAAAATCTTCAGAGAATGCTTAAGTCATACAGATAAACAGTTGTACGCAGCTGACAACACAGAACAACATAGAACTAACACGAGCGTTAGAAATGCATTCCAGCGGTGACTCAAACAAGTTACAGGCGGGAGCCGCACCATGTATGCTTACACCACAGTACAGTAAAGGAAGTAGGGAAACTTCTAAGGGGTAAATTAGCACAACATTTGGCTGATGGGCGTGGTTTAGAGGCCTACGTCATCGTTCCTCTACGCTGTGATTGGCCATGGCAAACCAGCGATGTCTTCAGCGATGACGTCACAGG
>LQNS02278187.1:12258987-12275471 GCA_001587735.2 Parhyale hawaiensis
CTCTGCTATTGGCCCGTTGCTCCAGCAAAGGGCGTGCCTAGATTGTGACGCCACGGTTCCACCCGAAATTAACAGATTTTCCCTACTTCCTTTACTGTACTGTGGCTCACACCTACGCGCTGGAAAGGAGATGGTAGCGCGTCGAACCCAGTAGTGCCAGGCCTACTGACTCGTCAGGGGTGACTATGCGGTTCTCTGAGCGGAGTGATGGTGAGTGGGCACCTGGCGTGACAATTGTCTATGCCCACGTTATGAGTTATAAATTAATGATATTTTGGAGATGCTGTGCCTCACACAAAGGTTAATTATCACTACAATTTTTCTTGGGGAATAGTTAGCGAGAGGGCATAGTTTTCAATAGGCTAAACCCTCAACTAGCTAAACCCTCAACTACCTCAAACGCGGATTATTACAATGATCCCGCCTCTTTCGCTTTTCAAACTTCACTCTAAGTAAAGGACGTTTCAAAGTGACGAAAAATCCCCGTTTGTCAATAAAGGCACCTGAAGCAGAGAATAATTTCGAATACCAGTCTGCGGATCCAGCTGCATGGTCCATCACCGATGTGAAGTATGTTGCCCTCTATGAAATTTTCTTACGATTACCCGTCAGAGAATTATTAAGGGTCAAAAGAACTTGCAGGTATTGGAACGCAGCTATTACAAACCTACTAGGGAATGTCCGAAGGGTGAACTTTTGGGACGAGAAAAACACTTGAGGTTCTGTAGCCAGAAATGAGACTGCACATTCATACTGGACTCCCAATATTATTCTGCTGACCTCCCATTTGGTCCACAACATGGGCGACTCCCTCGATGTGCTTGACTTCACACACCACTGCATGTCCCACCGAACAGATACAAGTTGTTCCTGCTATATAAATTCAGGTTAAAAACCAACACAGGTATATTTATTTTATTTAATGGCCAGAACACGTTTATTTTCAACAACTAGGTTTTGATAAACGTTTCAAACAAAATCTTATTCATTTTCTAAATAGGTTCAAGCTTCAAAAAATATAGGTTTAACTTTCGATTTATCAAGTTTCAAGTTGTTAAAAGAGGCTTCCTTCTAATAGCGCTCGTCTGTCCAAGTGTTTTCAAATTGCATAAATAACTATAGTCAGTGAGAAAGGTTAACATTAAGCAATTCGCACTATGATAATTTCCACAGCACCGAAGCGCGTCAAAACTTCAATTCAAACGTACGAAATAGAACGGCGGCGTACAGTCAGGTCCACAAATTGCAGCCCTTGTACAGCGCAGACTTACCGCCTGGAGCTTTCAACGAAGATGTGCAGAGATGAATTGAGAACGTACAGTCAAGTCACGAGTTACTGCCTCCAGCTAACGAGTGCAGCGAAGAAGACACACCGTTAGAGCAGCGGGAAGCCGGGGCCAAAAAAACGCAGTACTGCAGACTGAAATACACACCCCACTAGAATTTTAGCGTATGTGAATGACCAGTTACGAACGTAACAATTTCCATCCATAATAAAATAAATCAATATACTATTGCAAAGCTGACAGAAATAGCGACACACCCTTTTTATCAACAAAATCTAATTTCACGACAATTTGATTTTATAATATATTTACGGATATGAAGTATATCTGATAGGAATGCAAATAAATAATACCTAATTGATTGCTAGCTGGGCAAGTGCTTGTATTAGAGCCGATAGCGTTACTGCGTTGAAGGGGCAACGCACGCTCATGTCTCCAACACGGCACCCAGCAGCGAAGTTAATACCCTTTACCGGGCGGCACTAGTCTGAACCCTGGACATTCTCGGTGATGGTAACTGATGGTAATTGTGTACGCGCGATGCGGGTGCATGTACGCAGTGCCGTGACAGTTTTGACAGTGTATCGGCTGCAAGCATGGTNAAACGCCACTGATATCAAAACTGTAGAGTTCAAACATTTGCTGGATTCACATTTAAGAAGAATACCAGATAGACCAGCGGTCAGCGGTTACGTGCACTGTGGAGATAATTCGCTGCTGGCTCTCTTTGGTCGCAAACTGAGACACCACAGAAGACACCCAGCAGAGTGACTCCACACACGTGGGGTGACGTGAGCAACGTCACCTGGACTGCTTCCGAAGACTCTCAACGTAACTCAAGGTAAGGTTGCCATCACGAACCCCTCTGGCTCAACGACTGCCCGCGTCACCGCGTGACTTCAAACCCATCCACTATAATCGTTTAGTAGATGACACCTTCCTCATATTCAACAATCAAGCAAATTTTGTTCTATTTTTGCAATATTTGAATAGTAAACGTCCAAAGATCAAATTTACCGCCGAACATCAATCAAAGAATTCTCTAGCTTTTCTCGATGTTTTACTAACCAACCAAGACTCAACACTGACCGCTGAAATTTACCGAAAACCCTCTTTCTCAGGCCTCGGGAGTTTTTGTAGTCACTTCTATGATCAATTCGAAATCAATGCAATAAAAATTTTACTATTTCGAGCATACCATTTGTCTTCCTCATACCTTGCATTTTCAAACGAAATTGACTTTCTCCGAACATTCTTCAAAAATAACTCTTATTCACGTTCTTCAAAACTAACTCTTATCCGCACTATTTTCCGGACCACCACTGCAAATCGTTCCTAGACAAGCTGTTCGACCCCCGGCATTAGCAAACCCTGGGTCAGTAAATTGGACTTCTTGCACTCGCTTCCGTTCTACAACTAAGCATCTGTCAATGCAGTAAACATTTTGAAAACTTTCCTCTGTGATGCCTACCCACATATAAACTTAAATTTTTATAGGGTCCAATTCCAAATTTAAAGACAAACCCCCACACTACTTGTGTCCAGGATTATTTACAGTTGCCGATGCCAGGCCCGCTGTGCCTCATATATAGGTTGCACTGGACAACACTTCAAAGCCCGTATTGACCAACATTTAGGTATCCAGCCGTACCGGTTTACCACTTGTGAAACCCTCACATTCAGCCCCCCGCCTGCATGCTGAGCAAAACAACCATCCTATCAGCAGGAATGACTTCTCCATCATAGACTTTTCCAATCCCATCGAGCTCACAACAGAGTCCCTCACATTCATAGTAGCAAACCTAGCCTCAACATTATGACCTCGGCTGTACCACTGCATACTGTCAACACCTAGCCTCACATCTGTCGACTGTACAGGAGCAGACATCAGGCTCTTACTGCGTAGCTCTGTTCATTCACATTTTACTGATTTTAGACCTCTTCCCGACAACACCCATGCTCCCCTAATAGATTGCTTATCAAAGATTTTTATTGATACGTTGTTAGTTTGTAGATTTTTCTGAAGATGGGATATGTATCCCGAAACTGTAAATTTTAATTTTGTCGACTTTTATTAAATTACACCTATTCTGATGTATCAACATTTCACTCTGTTCTCTTGACACAAGACCCAGTGATTTCCAGGCATTGCTATTGTTAGTAACGCGTGTAGCAGTAGGGGAGTTCAATTTCCTGCAGATAAACGGCAGAGCAACACATTCCTGCAATGTGCTGAAATGAATTCGAATAAGACGCTCAATAAACTGTTGTGCTAACAGGCTTTTAGTGATGCAGAAACTAATAATAAATTAGTTCGTAAAAGTCCTCACGTGCCCTTGACATGTGTACCTACCGTCCCATTTTTCATTTGGCATTCACTAGTTCAGAAATAAACTTTTACTTGGCTATGTTTAGACAGTATGCATTAGATTTGGCCTCGATTTAAATATTTTCTATCAATGTTTCCTCTTTTTTCAGAAACATACAACATACCAAAGAAGTACATCAAAGGACTTGAGCTTATTCCTAAAGGCAAGAAAGGCAAGAATTAACGTTTATGTTGCTATATTTCTGAAAATGTAGATTTTCAAAAAAAGTAAACGCTTACTTCTCTCGGTTGACTGCATTGAGTCATTGTCCTTGAGAAACGGCTTTGTTAGAATAGAATAGATAGCTGGCAGTAGACGGATCAACCGGTCCATTCCCAGAGACCAGCCGGGACCTACGCTCCGGCCCTCTATGAGCTATATGTCATTATCAATCAGCATTTCAATCAAGCTAGTACCTACTTACCTAAGGTATCTAGTTCAGGAAACTTCATTTTCTAAAAAGTGCAGATGAAACTCGTACAGGAGTTGAGTGAGCTTTATTAAGTAAACTTCGTGCGTTGCCCGTCCGTTAAAATTGAGTCCTCATTGATTACCTAAGCTTTCCCCTCAGGGGGCAAAGGGTTGGATTAATTAGGTCCGTTCTGTCGTGTAACGAGCAGTGACCCCAGGGGTACCCCACAGGTTACCTTAGTCTTAGCTAGGCTTTCGGAACGTCTATCCTTCGTGCCCACTTGGCTTCCTTTCAGTTTCTTCTGCATATGTTATTTTCCTCTGCTCTTTCCGCGTTGATCATGTGTGGAAACACCCTCGTGCATGGGTTCCACGTTCTATCGACATACTGTATGACCCTTATTTCTTCCTGGTTTTAGATCACCTTTGTTGTGTAGACTGAGGCTCAACACTTTCATCACGGAAACTTTAAACTTTTATGAGGTTCTGAAAGAAGCTCATAGAAGACGCATTGTAGTCACTTGAGTTCACCTACAGTTAGTTCAGTTGTAAATAAAATACTATCACTGACTTCAGACCGGTTGTTAAATATGTTGTCCAAATTTCCAGAGAAAGAAACAACGCTCTGGTTTTAATAATCAAAACTTTGATGTGGGACGTATACGTCCCGCCAGTATTGAAAGGATTAACCCATTCAATAATAACTAGGTAGTGTAGCGACTGTACCAAGCAGGAAAGAGCGAGAGTGTGACAGGAAGCCACTGTACACTCTTCCTTTCACGGCACCAAGCGTACTCGTGTTACCGGAGGATCACAGTGAGATCAAAATAAATCATGTTAATGTGATGTGAACAAAGTCTGCATAGCGACTCGTAACCCACCTAGATGATCAGCAGCAGCGACATATAGGGAGCTAAGGAAGATGGTATATTTAGCCCCGCAAAGGTAAAGTCAACTTGACCGTATATACTCCCAAATTGGAAACCCACACTCGTTGGTCTGTGCATCAGGTATAGGCCAACAGGCCCCCGAGGCGTATACGGCTGCAATCGATCAAAGATAGTCTTAGAGCTAAGGCGCTAAAGGCGGAAGGCTCCATGCGACAATCTGCTCCCCCAACCTTCCCATTGCTGGGAAAGGTCAATAAACCCACAGCACTACGCAGACCGGATGCTGGCAGATCATGTCAAGCTCCGCGAAGAACTTGCCTGCTTGGTAGGCAGGTTTGAACCTTAAGTCTGCTGCTACTGAGGATCAATGAAAAAGTTTAGTTTACCATTGGACTAGCATTACTTGAAGCGTCCTTTTGGAATGACACTTGTCAACCTAGGGTCGAGTGGCACGTAATGAAGAGAGTGCTGGAATAAGAAGCGTGCTTCTACCGTGTGGGTGATGAGAGGTGCACCTGGAAGGTATATGTGGAAAACATGATCAAGTAAATGAAAACATGCAGACGCGTTTGTGTTTTGCGGCGTGTACACTATGCAGAAGCGACATCAGCCTTTCATAGGAATAATATGACGCCAGGAAGTGCCGCCCGCATGTCGTCCATGCTATCGTATCTGTGACACGAAGTCTCAATAGGTTTCATAAGGACGCGACGAGTGAGTGCCTTCGGGAATATAATCTGAAGGGTCCTTTCCCTGTCAGTATATATATATATATATATATAGCTAATTAAGGGTTTGCACGTAAATTAGGCCGTTAAATGTAATTTTCTTACATTAAGTGTAATCTAACGTCCAATGAATCCTTACGTGTAAGGTTAGGTAATGGGCAAGGACTGGTTCTGCTAACGTCCTAATAAGCTTTTTCTCATAAGGTTAGGTTCANGAGAGGTGCATCTGGAAGGTATATGTGGAAAACATGATCAAGTAAATGAAAACATGCAGACGCGTTTGTGTTTTGCGGCGTGTACACTATGCAGGAGCGACATCAGCCTTTCATAGGAATAATATGACGTTAGGAAGTGCCGCCCGCATGTCGTCCATGCTATCGTATCTGTGACACGAAGTCTCAATAGGTTTCATAAAGACGCGACGAGTGAGTGCCTTCGGGAATATAATCTGAATGGTCCTTTCCCTGTCAGTGTATATATATATATATATGGTCTTCACGAACCAAAAGGCTGTCGTGAGTGCCTTGTCCGCACGGAATGTTGCTGCTGGTCGCAGTTCCTGCTGAGAGGTTAGTCTGATAGGTAAGGTAAGCTATGCCCTCAGGGGCATATTGTGACGGGCCCTTTCCCCGCCTCAATATGTTTGGGCATCACGCACCCAAGGGTCCCGAGTGCCTTCTCCGCTGGGGATGTAGCATCTGGCCGCTGTTCCTGCTGAGAAGGTTATTTTTGTAAAATTAGGTAAGTTCTCTATATTTCCCCTTCTGTTCCGCGAGGTGGGCCGCCGAATGGTGGTAAGCGACCCATCCCATGGAACTCATATCTGCTTCCGTGTGGGGGCCACGGAAGGGAGCCCCCGCACGAGTGTTCGCTTTCTTCTGTCTTCTTCTCTTTTCGTTTTTCGTTTCCTTCTCTGCGCCGCACGACTGAGCGATTTCGTTCGACCGAGCCGCGTTGAGTTGGAGACGCTCGCGCCTCATTTCCTGCCAGACTTGGTGCACCTGGCCAAGATTGTTCTAACAGAACTCATCTGAGTTCGACTAAACTTCTAAACTATATCATAGAAAATTGGATCGCTGTTATAGGCCTTTAGTCTTAGTTTCTAATAAGGCGGGAAAACCCACAATATAATAATAGGTAGGCTGTCAATACTTTCCCTTCTGTTCCGCGAGGTGGGCCGCCGAATAGTGCATGGTGAGCGACTCACCCTGTGGAACCAAGGAGGTTTGATAGAAGGAGGGAACACAGCCACATTTCGATGTGCTGGCCAAGGCAGTTCTTTGTTCTGCGGTGGCTGCCCCTTCCCACCAACTACAAGCTCTCAGCCATTCCTTCTTACCAGCCGTTTCTGCAGAAAATCATCGCGCCAGCTAGACTTCAGTCATGCCAGAAAAATCGGCTTCAGATCTCCGCAGCCGGTGCTACCTCCTTATTAAAACTTGTGTGTCTGCTCCCGTGTGGGGGCCACGGAAAGGACCCTCTGCACAAGTGTTTTTTTTTTTCATCTCTTTTTTATTTCTTTTCCTGCGTCGTATGGCTGAGCGAGTTCGTTCAGCCAAGCTGTGTAGGGTTGGAGATGCTCTGAGCCTGATTTCCCGCCAGTAGTAGCGCTCTGAACCAACAGGAACTTTTCGGAAGGAATACCGAGATATCACATTCGTACCCAGCTATGTGGAATGGCCGAGTCTGCACTGTACGCTGGTAAAACTGACTATAACAACAACCACAAGTGATTTGCTCACCCTCACTGCCAACTGCTCGTGCCGGAATGCCGAAGTGGCCTCGGCATTAGGTGGGCTCAGCAGTAACCTTGGCCAGTTAAGACATCCGTGGAGGTGAGTGAAGGACTGCTTTGACGTGTCCCACGGTGGAAGAGAGAAGAGTATAAGCGGGTGCTACGGTATGAATTAGAAAAATAGCGGGGCGGTATGAAGCAGAAGTTACCTGGACCAGATTACAGGGAAAAAGAAGGAGTGTTAGATGTGGTTTTGTTAAGCTGTTAGTGCTTCGTTGTTTACTAGTCTCTTGCGGAAATTAAGGCAGCATAAACGAAAATTCATTTAATTGAAAAAGTTCGATCAGGAAAGAATTGCAATCGAAAAATGCATCCGCGTGCTGCTACTGCGAGTGAGAGAGGGGCACCCGTTGGTAGGGCATGTTTGTGGCAGTGTTATCGGTGAGTTGCACTGAGACTCTACCAAACTCAATTAATTGTGCTCCCAGTTTACGGAGTCGCTCAACCGAAGCTACAAAGTCTCTCTTTGACCGCATAGAGGAAATAGCTTTAATAGTTAGGCGTTTCGATTATGCAGCCAGGTGCTGCACACCCCGATCCACGTAGCTTTGCGATAAAGAGTGAGGCTGTACCTCAGTCAGTCTGACCAGAAGTTCTGAATAGATCAAAATAATAGGACATGTATAGAGTGAAGTACAGTGAGTTACACTGCACCAGTTTTTGCTGCACTTCTTGCATTCTTAATAGCACACGTGTGCAGAAGTTAGCTTCTAGCTGTTGCAGGTCAAATTCTCCAAGTGTGTGACCGTTAACAGCGAATAAAGAACGAATAAACTCGTGTATTTCTCATATGATTGCTGTGTCCGACACTTTGTAGGCACAGCGCCCTCGCAAATATGAGGTCCGTAGAAAAACAGAACTTTTTTTTAGTTTTAGGGCAAGCATATATATGGAGTGCATATTTTACTTATACGCTTTTAATAATAAAGTTTAATTAATGCTTCGTGAATATTACAATTGTTCTTAAAAAATACATATTCGTATTGATCCCGTTTGTAGTTGAGAGAGCTCTTTTCAACCTTTCTTTAGTAAAATTCGGTATACAGTATCTATATTTTTCTATAGATTTTATGGTCAACTTCAAAATTTTCATTCCAGTTTATATATACAACAACTGTTTTATTTATTGTCTTAACGCTGTCTTATTGATGCTGGTTTGCATCGCTTCAATTGAGGGTTCTTACCGCTACGTTAATATGCACGAGAAAAAAATTTTGTAGTCTAACAGTATGGCCAAGGTAAAGTTTACCTTATTCGACGTGAGTTTCTTTTGGTACAAGCTGAAGCAAGCAAGAATGCTATCTGCTTTAAAATAGGTTGAAAACTGTGAAAATGCGAACAGCCCATAACGATTCATCCTACTACCGCATCAAGGCGACGGAAAACTGTCGCGCGGAGGGCCGCAAAAACTGCCGCGTTTGTAAGTTCGATATCTACTAAGCCTCTTTATGAGCAGCGTAATAATTTTAATCAAAATAAATGAGAGAAATAAAAAGGAATTTTTAGTGTGAAGCTCATACGAAACAGATGAGCAATGAGTCAAAGTAAACTGACATTTCATTTACTTGACTCTGAAAGGCAACCATATGCTTCCAGAGAGAAATTGACCTGTGCTAATTAGGGTAAACATGTGTAAAGTAAACATTGTATTTTACTTTTTGATTTTTCTTACGATGGAACAGTGTGTCATTAAAAATTGAGTTTGAAAACTAAGTTTAAACACGCACAAACTAAAGCAGATGTTCCGATCATGTTCGTGAATTTCGGTCACATGTTGGCTCAGAAATACATTCACGTGAACTGTGCTTTCATGATTTAGAGACTCGTGAATTAAGGTGTTTGCCACTATAATTTTTTTTTTTTTGCGTACTGTGTTTTATTGAAATATGAATAAAATCGTCTTGTGATACTCGATTGAAACGAAACGCTGTAATGTCAATGGTTTGTTAACCTGAACTTGAACGTGAACCATCCGGACCGTAGAATCCGGATTGCCGAGTCATGCCATTGTCATTCTAGTAGCGCACGGACGAGCACAACACGTGGACTTGGACGGACGAAATTGTTAACAAAGACTACAGTGCCTGAGGTAAGCCCGCCGGCGTTAAAACCCTTAGAAAAATACAGCGAACCTTCATGTAAGTGTAATGTCAATATGCTGCTGAGTTCAGGAGCACAAATTGTGAAATTAATTTGTCAAACCCTTACAGTTAGGCCCGGCTAATTAAATTGCCGCGGATGTGCTTTAGTGTAATGCCGATGCCACACGCTAGGCTAGTGAAAAGAACGAGCATAGTCATATTGGTCAACTTTTACAAAAATCCACTATGGCGCACCGCTAATTCCTTGCTATATATCGATAGTAATCTATAGGAGAACTGCAGTGATACCCATATATATCAGTCGGAAATGCATAGTTTTTTAAATATATATATATTACTTTCAAGGGTATTACTTTAGTATTTTCCCATCCCAAAAAATGCTGTTTTTTTTTTTTTTTATTCTGTTTTTTGGGGTGTAGATTGAGAATCTGAAGTCAGTTTGTGGCGGTCGGACCTAGTTTTTGAGATATTTGACTTTGAATTTCCCATTGTTTTCCAATGGAGAAAAATACCCGGCGATGGCAGAGTGTAGTGGAACAGCTTTTAAATAGGTTTTTAGTGTTGTACAGGTATTTAGGTTAGGTTAAAAGCCTATTTAAAAGCTATTTCTTTACACTCTGCCATCGCCAGGTATTTTTCCTCATAGGAAAACAATGGAAACTTCAAAGTCAAATATCTCAAAAACTAGGTCCGACTGCCATAAACGGACTTCAGATTCTTAATCTACACCCCAAAGCACATAGAATAGACAAAAGAAGCAATTTTTGGGGGATGGGAAAATTTTACCCTTTCAAGTTTACATTGCTTTTCTATGGGGGAAGATTGCCGGCGTCGTTATAGGCTTACTGGCGACCCCATAGGAACTTTATTAACCTAACATACCTTGTTCTAACTGAACCCTACCAAACAGAACCTAAATATTCAAACTAACCTAATCGGGAATTTTTTACTTTGAGGGGGCCATTCTATTTTCTTCATTTATGGTCCGATTGTTATGAAACTCCCCCAGTGTACGTAAAATTGAATTTGAAGAACAATTTATTCCTGCAAATGTTTTATTTTTGCAAGTTTTTGATAACCCCCTTTAACCTACCCTATTCTTACGTACACTAACTAAACATAACGAAACTGAAATTCAAGAAAAATAGAATAAAATGTTCTTCAAATCAAATTTTACGTCTATTGTGCTAGTTTGATAACAATCGAACCATAAATAACGAAAATAAAATGTTTGTACTGCAAAATATATCAATAAGAACACATCACAACAAATTAAAGCTATAGGCCTACGTCCGCACTCTACAGCGGTCACCGGCAAAATACAAATCACTTAAAGGGAAGTTCAGATTTCAGCAAAAGTTGAAATAATTACCCAAGTATTAAGAAAATAACTATAGAAGCTTCACGCTATAAATACACTTTATGTTCATGTCAATATATACGGTAGTACATAATTATTTGCGTAATTGTCAAGTATGAAGTTTGAAAAATTCCCAAAATTGTTCTAAAAATCCCTGAAACCATCTGAAATTTCAAAGAACTGGGGTAAATTCCCCAATAGCTGCAGCCATACAGTATGCACGCTTCTTATTGGTTGACACCAACAAGTCACTGCAGCTTCTTATCGGTCAACCAACGCGTCACACAAGCTTCTTATTGGTTGAAAAGAGTACAGGTCGCCGCTTGCGTCAAGCAGGCTTGTTATTGGTAGAAATAAGAAAAGTATAATGTCAACATTACTTTAAAACTATTGCAAAAATCTAAAAGTTTGCATGATTCCAATTCCATTAGCAGGGTGATGTGCATCAGGCCATGGGCAAACCCCGTTGTAGTATAGAAACCTAGCTATACGGACGCATCGAGATTTATTATGTACAAAACGGTGGTATACCATCGGCCAGTGTCGTTTGTTTGCCCTCGTTTTCGACGAGCCCAGTAAGCTGATATGTTCTGTGATGTTTGAGTGGAGAGCATCTCCCCAGAGACACCACCTGTGCAGGACAGCCAGACCAGGGAGGAATCCACACCAGTTGTAGATACCTATAAATCCCCTAAATGTTCTTACAATTCAATTCTACGTAAACTGTGCAAGTTTCAAAACAATCGGACCATCAATAAAAAAAAATACCTCCTAATCGAACCAACTTGAATGTTAGGTTGGGTTAGTAAGGTTCCTATGAGATCACCAGCTAGCCTGACGAAGCCGGCTATTTTATCCCGTAGAAAAACAGTAGAAACTTCAAAGTCATACATCTCAAAAACTACGCATTTCCGACTGATAAAAATGGGTATCCCTGCACTTCTCTGATAGACTACGAACTATATAGTAGTGAATTAGCTGTGCGCCATATTGGCTTTTTATTAAAAGTTAGTCATATTTTCGTTCGAATATTATGTTGATCTCTCGTAAACACAACGTTAAAATTTCCAAGGAATTGTGTAAAATTGTTAACCGTAAGTTCAGTTCACTCCGCATTAGTCCGCAAGTACAGTTACTTATGACATCTTAACATAACTTTGACGTATTATGCCTGAAAGGAGTTATAACAAAAAATTTATTGCAAGTGTGCGTTACTTGAATGGGCACTTCAACAGATTCGGTCGAAAGGATGATACGCTTTCTCTTGACTAGCGTGTGTCATCGGCATAAGATGGTCACACTTGATTGTTCCAAGGGATATTTTTTTGAAGCAGTGAGAGAAGTTCAGATCTTTGTTTTGCGCAACTAGTTGGTTTTCATTATTACCGCCAGTACAGTTTTACGCTATAACAAAAGCACTTAGTGTCGTGTTATGCCGATGCCACAAGCTATCCAAAAGAACAAGTATCAGAGTTTTGCGTGAGGAATAGACGTCTAAAAACCTGCTCACTGCCGCTTTAGCGCAAAATTCTAGATTGAGCATGCAACACTTTTGCACTCGATTCACTGGTCAAACGCGCCACTAGCAAAAATCAAAGGACTACTGCCATAGACAGCGGTCAACATTTTCAGCGCATATTCTCCATCTTTTATTCAGTGTTATTTATATCGTATTGCGTTTAGATTACATTCTTTGCATCCTGGCCACCAGAGACATCCATCGGAGGGTGGGCGTTCAGTTCGTTTTCGGAGCCGCAATGGTTTATCATTTTCAAGATATTCTATCATACAATTGTACTTAGCATTACTTTTGAAGACATTGGATAGTATCTACTATACTGTTCTGATTGTCAGAAGTATTTTTATCTTGGTGTTCACTCCGTAGTCGTGACAACGTCGTTTAGATGAACAGAACTCGGAAGTTTTTTGACCAACGGACCATTCTCACGTGAGAATAGAGGCGTCTTTTTGTGGCCACGCTCGTAATCAGAATCACCATGATCATGATCATCGTAAATTAGTAATCACTGAAAAGCACAAGAACGGTCAACGATTTTGTAAACAAACCAGAGCCGCCATGTCAATTATTTAAAATTATATTTATATAATATTTTTATTAAAAATGGTTGGGAATATTTCTTATGAGTTTTTATTTATTTTAAAGCCAATGCATAATTCAACTAGCAGTACTTAAAGCATTTTGACCATACACAGTCATAAAAGTAAGGAAACTACAATTCTGGAAGTCTATATTACAAAAAATCATCATAGCATTATTCAGTTTATCCATAAATTTAAGAAAACCTCACAACTTTGCATTTCAAATTTTGAATTTTTACTTGTCCAACGGCTGGAATCACTCCTTGATCACGCATGATTAGCCTGCGGAGGAAATCACGCTGCGATCAATTCTCACCACTGATCACGGTTGATTGCTATCAGAATGACGTCAAAATGCGGTCACAAAAACGCACGAATCATGCGCGATCAGGGGGAATCATCCGCGCGCTGGTCACAAAAAGACGTCTAAAGAGAGAGGTGCTTTTTTGCGCAAAAAATTTTGCGGGTTCGAGAGAGTTTCCTCAGCTTTTTGGCTAGTGTGTGTCATTGCCATTATAGGCTACATGTCCATCAATTTTTGAGTAGGATGTTAAACTACACAATTGCATTTTGTACGATAAATTTTGACAGTTTTCTGCCCTGAAATCTAAACATTTTAGACCATTAATGGGATTGATGTTGATATGAATTCAGAGGTCACAGCTCTCGGAAATTCATATTTTTGAAAAACCTGATGTAGGTTAATAACTAGATTTTGAGCATTAAATCAGTAGGTAGGCCCTAGGTGTTGGTTTGCGTCTGTGAAATGTTTACCAAAGTTGCGATGTCATGAGTACATTGGCGGAATCAGTCCAACTCTCTCGCTCTGAACCTTGACATGTAATGCATCCTTCGATATAACCTACTATTCATGGATTTATCGTTCATTGTAAATGTGTTCTTTCGTCTGTGAGATAATTACAGTTAACTGTAAACACTGCGCCATCGAGCGACGCAACGGTGGTCCTTTCATTTTACCGCCCAATTGTTATTGCGTATTGAAATTTGATTTAACATCACATTACCAAAGTGCATTTCTGATTGCGTTTTCCATGCCTATTTTATTAATAAGCTCTCTAATAATCATTCATTAAACGATTCTTAACTGCGCTATAGTACTGATGGGCCTATAATTAGCTACTGATTTTAATGATTCAATATTTCAAATTCTTATTTTCGAAATCTGTGACCCATAAATTCGTGTTCAGCATATTGATGTATATCAGGATAATGTTAATCTAAAATTCTTGGGTTTGAGTTCGGGCAATAGTGAAAAAACACCTGTATTTTTGCCCAATGCTATGTTTGAGTCTTCGTAAATTTGACTGGCAAGGACTGCCACAGAAACTGTTGTACTATATCTCTGTTTTAGACCATTCACCCCTTTTTTGTGTTTACACATACATAGGTCAAAGAAACCATCTTACGACATTTTTCAGGAATACTTATTTCTTGGCAAATGCTTAGTTTTTGGAATACTGGACTTTGAAGTTCATTGTTATCCTCTGGGAGAACATACCCGGCGACCAAAGACGTGACCTAGGTTTGCTTTGTTTGGATGAGTTTTGTTTGGTTCGTATGGGATCGCCGGGTATTTTCTTCTATAGGAAGACGATGGGAACTTCAAAGTCCAATATTTCGAAAACTAAGCATTTGCCAAGAAATTAGAATTGTTGAAAATTGTTGAAAAATGTTTTAAAATGGCTTATTTAACCTATAACTATAAAGCCTAAAAACATCATAAACTGGTGCCGAGCCTAAAACCGATATGTGCTCCTTTTGTTCTTAGAGCCTGCAACGTAGCATTCTGTGTAAGCTGTGGCCAGGAATCGGAAATGCATAGCTTTTATATGAAAATTATTTGTTCACACCAAGTATCTGAGGCTCTTCGGTAAATTTATCATAAGAGTGATTGCTGAAATTCAGTATTTTTGTCGCTATATTTTGGTAGAAGGAAGCATTTTAAGATTTTTCACGAATTACATTTTCGTCGGAAATGCTTACTTTTCGACAGGTTTTACTTTGAATTTCTCATTGTTTTTCTATGAGAAGAAATAACCGGCGTCATCATGGGCTGGGTAGCAACCACATAGGAACCTAACCAATGAAGAGAGGTTTTTCAATTAGGTACACTATGTGAGTGTGGTTGTCTCTCATAGAGCCAATAGGAACTTCAAAGTCAAATATCTCGACAACTAAGCATTTCCGACGAAAATGTTATTCATGGAAAGTCATTGAGTGCCTTATTTTACCTAAAGAACGGATGTGAGTGTGGGGGAACATTAAAAAATACCGTACCAAAATACTCTGTTTGAGAGGGGGTAATAGTTGAAAAAAAAATTAACGAAAATTCATATCTCAGTAAATGTTAATTTAACTGATCTGAATGCACTTGTCCAATAAGTGCACTATTGATTTCTTCTAGTCAAATTGTTAAATACCCTAGTCTGTGTTTTTTTAATAGACAAATTTATAGATTACAGCCATTATAAACAATGATGTTTGAGATGGTCATGTAGGCAACCGAGTTTAGAGTTGTAGCAGATTATCTGTACCACAGCTGTTTAATTCAACTCCTTTATATTACACTGATTGTAAGCTCCTATTTTAATAGTATTTTTGCATATTTTTCATTGACTCCACCATATTTGTTTGTTTATAGTATCAAGGATCAATGGGATTAGATTAGTGTAGGTTCGCCCTTCCTAGGTTATGGGCAGCGACGGTTTGCGGAAGTTATTTTACCTATTAGCTAAGTTTTCGGGGCGTCTATCTTTCGTTCCCTATGACACTGGTCTTGCATATAACCTTGAACAGAGTTCTCGGTTTTGCACAAGAGAAGTAGTTACTTGCGATTCGGTGGCCGTGAAAGTAGATGGAGTCTAGGGAAACGACGTGTCAAAAGTCGTTTATAAGGAAAGAGAAATAAACAGCTCTGTTCTATCGTTTCGGGATTCCGCTGAGATCGTGTCTCCAAGTATGAGTATACAAGATTTGCTCTAGGTCAGGAGTGGGCAAACTTCTCGACTCCGGATCGGAAAAAAACCCAATAAATAAAGTTCAAACCTTAAATAAATAGGTGTCAATACTTGCATGCCCTTTCGGTGATATGCAGATATGAAATTTTACAATGAATCTTATAATACGGTATACAATGTGAAGTGTTGATGAATCGAATAATTCAAATCTGCGGCCGGCCGGATTATAAAGACAACGGGCCAGTGATGTGGCCCACGGGCCGTAGTTTGCCCACTCCTGGTGCAGGTAGAAGATTTAGTATGAAAGATAAACCTTTGTCTTTGGATGTTTTTGTTGTGTGATGGGAGAGGCTGGTAGAAAATTAATTCATAATGAGTTCAGACGATAGAGGACTAAAGGTTTCGGATGTTGGTGTCTGTTGAATCATTTTATTAGACCTGGAAATATGAGATCTGGGTGTCCCT
>LQNS02278187.1:12321911-12341428 GCA_001587735.2 Parhyale hawaiensis
CGGCGCGATATAGGCATTGTGCCACTGAAGCGCTAGTAAAACCTTTACTAATACTACTACTACTTGTGGACAACCAAAATCAAGTCAACGTTGCCCCTATGATCAAAATAAGTTTTTATTTCTCCTTTTTTTTTATTTTAGGAAGAAAAAGGAAGTCTTTAAACGTCACTCTGATCTAGACGCCCGCGGCGCTAAAAGTCTACCTCAATCTTGCTTAGTATAATCTTCTCCAATTAGAACTACAGTTTTGTAGGTAGCTACTTAACCGTGCTCTGTGATGTCTTTGCTGTTAGTGGGAAAAAATTGAAGATAGCCATATTTTTCTCAAGAAATGTCGCTAAGCCTTTTTATTTTATCCTCTTATCAAGTTGATAACTACCGTATATGTGGTTGTTTCTGTACTGCAATGTTTACCAAACTGGATTGCAGTCATCTTGTCAAGGATAAAGCACATTCAGTGAAGGGCTCAGCTTGCCGCCATTCCCATAATTCAGGCAATTTTCAAATACCACCTCCCACTAAAGTATCACGGCAGTGCACCAGAAATGAAAAATTATAAAACTCTATATCTGCATTAAGTCAGTGGTAGGTCCGAAGATTTTTATGTGTATCTGTAGTTTGTAGGCAAGCTGCAGCATAACCAGTGTTTACTTTTCGCTAATTGTAATCTCTTGTTTTGCAGCTGGTGGAAGTAAGGCATCGGCCGTCTCTGGCAGTTGTAATAGTCACCCCAATCGAATCAGCATCAAGGAATATGAAAAGCGAGACAGGAGTCGTGAGCGGCTGCAGCAGCAGCAGCAGCAACAGCCTGCAGCACAGCACCACTCCTCAGCTCCTTCTTCATCGTCCTCTATCTCATCATCATCTCGTAACTCCTCATCTAACTCTTGTCTGTTGCCTCACTCTTCACACATGCAGCAGTCATCATCATCTTCTATATCGACCAACAGCAGCAGCAGCAGCAGTGGTGGTGGTCACCCCCAGCACCACAGCGCGGCATCTCTCACTGCAGCCGGGGTCCCTTCTTCTTCTTCGTCATCTATTACCCCATCTAGCAAACATCCCTCGGGCAGGACGTTACCTGGTCACCACGTACCACCAACACAGCAACAACAACAGCAGCAGCAGCAACTGCTGCAGCGACAGCGACCAGGTCATGGTGTACATGAACAGCAGCAGGCTGCTGATAGTCTTCGGTGGATGCAGGAGCGCAATAAGTACAACGAACAACAGCACCGTCTGCACCAACAACAGTTCCTGCATGACCAA
The DNA here is from genome assembly GCA_001587735.2 of Parhyale hawaiensis. NCBI lineage: Eukaryota > Metazoa > Arthropoda > Malacostraca > Amphipoda > Hyalidae > Parhyale > Parhyale hawaiensis. The sequence continues at coordinate 12,323,181 of LQNS02278187.1, forward strand.
CAGCAACAGCAGCAGCAAATGAGAAGAGCTGCGGCTAACATGCCTCCCGACAACACCACTAATCAGAGAAAGGCAAACGCCGAGCTCAGGTTGCAGCAAAGCGCTCTCAGGCATCAGGAGTTCAAGGCAGAGCCTAAGGTTGAATTTAAAACGGAAGTGAAGCAGGAAAAGCCTTCTATGTCTGATAAGTTCAAGTCTGAACTTAACAAGACGGAGCTTAGAGCCGAGCCAAAGCTGGATAAGCTAATACCTGATCCTAAGAAGGAAACTCCTGGTAAGCTGCCCGTGAAGCCTGATAATAAATCCGAGACTAAGGATTTCAAGTCGAGCTTCAGAGTCGATAACAAACCCGAAATTAAGGAAGATCCTGCCGACAGTTTTATTTTTACAAACAATGACAGCACAGACTTTAGCTTAAGTGATTTCTTATCGTTTGGTGATGCACCGCCAGAGAATATTTTTGATACGAAAGGGTCTGATGACCCCAACTTAGCTCCCGTTACGCACCACCGAGGCCTCTCTCCGCCACCCCCCACTTCCTCAGAGTCCCAACTATTCCAGGACGAGCCTAAAAAGCACGTGTCACAGAGCAGCTCAGAAGCAAGTGCTTCAGTTAGCAGCCTTAGGAATCAACAACAACAGCAGCAGCAGCAACAACTACAACAACAAGAACTACTTAGACAACAACAGGAAGCTGCTCACAAACAGGAGCTGTTGAGACAACAAGAAGCACAAAAGCAACAAGAAGTTCTCCGTCAGCAACAGGAGGCCCAAAAGCAGGAGCTGCTGCGACAACAGGAAGCGCAAAAGCAGGAACGGTTAAGGCAACAGGAGGAACAGAAACAACAGGAGCTTTTGCGGCAGCAGGAGGCCCAGCGCCAAGAAATGCTGCGCCAGCACGAAGCCAAGAAGCAGCAGCAGCAGCTTTTGCAGCGGCAACAGGAACTGCAGAAACAGGAAGAGGCTCTCCAGCGACAGAAACAGCTTGAATATCAAAAGGAGATGGAGTTGAAAAAGCAGCAGCAGCTGCAAATGCAACTGAAACTGAAAGAGGATCTGGCTAGGCAAGATATGGAGAAGCGGAAACAGCAGCAGATGCTTCTCTTGCAGCAGCAGCAGCAACAACAGCAACTCCAATTACAACAGCAGCAGCAACAACAACAACGCCACCATCAGGACAGTACATCAACACCTCAAGCTTATCTCACCGCTGCGACCACTACCCATACCTCAACCACCACAAGCAGCAGCAGCGGCAGAGAACATAAGTCGAGCAGCAGAAGACAGAAGCGAGAACAGCAGCTTCACAGAACAACCTCTCCTGCTGCGGGCATTCTCAGCCCGGGCACCAAGCCATATCGCCCGGAGCAACATTTACCTCAAAGCAGCGCCGTTGCTAAGGACCTTCTGCCTGAACTTTCTAAAGCAGCTGCTGGTAGTGACAGTTCGGGAGCTAAAGATACGTTACCTCCGCCCCCTGCTTATCACTCAAGGGATTCGTCAGTGCCTTCTCAGCGTACAGAGGAAGTGTTGCGTGAGAACGACTATGTTCACAGCAGAGATTCACGTCGTGATCATAGGCATTCTTCTTCTGCTCTATCTAGTCTACAGTCATCCTCTCATTCATCATCATCGTCTGTACAAACCCATCCTACCTCTGCCCACTCATCGTCGCATTCATCTAGATCAAGCGCCGCACACTCGCATAGTTCGTCGCCTCAGAGATCTGTGTCTAACTTATATAATAGTGACCAGCCACCACCGCCATATCCTAATGTAAATAGACCTAATTCCGATTCATCTCATCCTGCTCTTAGTGGTATCCTCAGTGAAGCCTTAGTCAAATCTACTAATCTCGAAGGTGTGAAAACCTCCAAGCATCGCCACGACGCGTTACTAGGAGATGCTTCCCTTGTCCCTGGTAGTAGTTCTAATATATTGGGTTCTGTGCCCCTACAAGTCCAGGGTGTTCCTCATAAAAAGCATAAAAGTGATCATCACAAGCATAAAGAAAAGAAGAAGCACAAACACAAAGAAAAGGATAAGTACAAGGACAGAGAAGCGAAAGAGCACAAGAAAGATAAGAAAAGTAAGAAAAGCAAAGATAAGGACCGTGATCGTGAGAAGAAAAGAGAGTCTCAAGCTGCTGTTGATCCTGCAACTCCGATTCTCAAGATCAAAATCCCAATGAACAAGATACAGTCAACTCCTGAAGTGAGAGTACCTCCTGCGGAGACCGCGCCAGTCACTACCACTCCCGTCGTAGCGCCCCCGGCTGTCGACACTGCTACCCCCATCTCTACTCCCAGCGGTGGTGGGCTCAAGCTGCGCATCTCTAAAGCTTTTATTCAACAAAATAGTGGAGGTGAAAGTTCAGGGGAGTCGAGCTCCTACAAGGTTCGTCTCAGCGCCAAAGAGCACCACAAGGAGTCCAGGAAGCGAGAGCGTGACTCCAGTCCTGGCGACTCCGGCCACCCCGCTAAGCATCCTCGTCTCGGCACTCATAGACCAGCACCACAGGTTGGTACTAACTGTAATGGCAACTCCACTAATGTAACTAATGTTAGTACCGCACTTAACCACTCTTCTTCTGGTAGAAAATCCAAAAAGAGAAAGAGTCCTGGCGGCAGCACCGCCACTGTTTCCGTTCCTAGTAGTCCGAGTTACACTCCACCTCATCCTAAACCTGACCTTGTCAATGCTGATGTTCGTGGTGGCGTCGTTCCCAGTGTCACGGCTTTTTCCTCTAGATCTTCTTCCCAGCCGCCAGTTGCGTCCAATGATAAATCAAAAAAGGCAAAAAAATCCAGGTCGAAAGGCGGTGCCTCCCTGGAAAGAGTTTCAGACGCCATTGCTGCTAAGGTAGATAAGTCTTGCTCTCAGAAATCATTCCTTCCTGTTTTGCCTCCAAGTCCTAGCGACAACATTCCTGAAATTGCACATCAGCCTTCTCACGATGGTTTGCGCAGTAAGACTCGTAAGGCTTCTGTTTCTCAGCCATCTTCTGGCCCCAGAACAACATCCCGCTCTAATCCTCCTTCCCCAGACTCAGATAAGACTTCCGCCGCGCCATCTGACATAAGACCGGCTGCTGGCCGCGGTAAAACCTCTCGGTCAGCTGCTGCACAGAAAAACTCAGCTCCCAGTTCCCCATTTCTTGAGTTAAATTCTGCTCCTAGTAAAGCCGGTTCTACTACTAGTACCCTATCGACATCATCACTAAAACCAACTAGAGATAGCTCATCTCATCCAGCTTCATCTGCTGGAATATCTTCACATTCATCCTCAGAAAAAACTCCTTCTATCAGCAGAGCTAAAACAACTTCATCAAATAGGGTACATGCCCCTGCTCCCTCCCACACAACTAGTTCTACGAAAAGAGCACCGGTAAACTCCGCCGAACTAACTCCCAAGAATACAGCTCCCGCGAGTTCGTTAGGCACATATCCAGCCCCTTTTGACAGGTCATCTCAATATACTTCCTATCCTCAGCCTAGTCCTGTCAACGTATCCCGACCGCTTTGCATCAGCAACTTGCCCATAAAACCCACCATTACCGTCCACCAGCCTGCAGACATCGCTACCTCGTCTTCCAGTTCCAATCAGAGGGCTCCCCAGCATCCCGTACCTGACTCCCGACCCAATCCCAACCCTTCTTACAACTTGTACTCCTGGGATTCTTTCCAGTCCATGGGTCGTGGACACCCGGGGTTCTATCCTGCCCCTCCTGGTCTTCAGTTTCCCTACCCTCAATCCTTCCCATATCCGCCACCCAACGTAGTGAACTCTATTTTGTACCATAAGAACACTCCGCCACCACCCAGGGCCCATCCCTCTCCTTTACTTCGCGGCCCTCCCCCACCGCCTCCATCCAATCCCCCTCCCCCACCACCTTCATCCAATCCCCCTCCTCCGCCTCCACTACCCCGCACTCCACCTCCACCGACAACTCCTCCACCCTCCCTTCCCCCGCTACCCCCACCGGAGTAACTCCCACACTGACACCTCGAACAAACGGCTTCACCTTCAGCAGCCACTGTTGGAGTACCAATCCCCAATCTTAATATTGGTCACTTATAATCCTGCCGCTATTGCAGTTGCTCACGTTTTCAAAGAACTCGCTGGACTCTCCATCTATTTTTCCATTTTAATATTAATTATAACGATGATTACAACGACTGTTATTGCTTTAGTTGCTAGTTTACTGAATTTCTGCTTAGCTGCGTTAATAAGTTCCCGCCTAATATATACATTGTACTCACCCAGCATTGCCCACAATAACGCTATGTGATAGTTTATGTATGCTCCTTGACTAACACTTAGTTATTACTATTGCACTATACCTAAGTTGTTACTTGAGCACTCACCTTCATTCATTCCATTCTTCATATCTGTCCTACCACTTTCTGTCATTTTTTCCCAGATAAAGCTACGTATTTCCGTTCTTGCATTATTCCAGTTGACGTTTCTTACATTTTTTTTAGCTTGTAGCTAAGTCACCGTCCACTTTCCTCAGTCACCATCAGCAAATTACAGCTTCATTACTCCATTCCTGTTGTCGTCCCGTGTGGACCATTTCTTATCTTGAGTTCTGCATCATCCGTTTTATGCATTAGTCTTCCAGCGAGTTGCTTACGATGTAGCTTCTGCGTTCTGTGATAGTAGGCTTCTGCACGTAAAGCCGTACTCACAATGATGAATGATTTCACATCTGCCTTGCCATTATTATACCCTCTTTGTTAATTGCTTTATCATGCCTTTTGTTTCTAGAACGATGCGATAATTTTCTTGTGACGATAATAGCTCTCTATTGACTTAGTAGACTGTTCCATGTACTGAAGGTTGAGGTGTCGCTGTTGACTTGATAGAGAGTGCTCCATGTGCCGAAGATCGAAGAACGAGTGTCATATCCGAGGGTCTCTAGGTGCCGGTAAATTCGTCTTAACTCAATTCGTCTAAAACAAGTTTATCTAATGGTAAACTCGTCTAAGGAACAATTCATCTAATCGCAACTCGTCTAATGCCAAGTTCGTCTAAGGAACTAGCCGTCTAATCTGCATTACAGGTTAAATAAAAGAAAGCATTTTCTTATTCTTCCTACTACTATAATCCAAAAATAGCTACATCAAGTTTGGAAGTAGTCAATAATACAAGTTTAACACACCCTGGTCAACAAAGAGTCGACTAGAAGATTATAAAAAGCTCGTGTTTATAGATGTTCATATGAAAAACAATGTAATATATATATATATATACCTAAGTTGGTTTAGCTTAGTTTGGGTTAGCTTAGTGTAGCTTAGTATAGGCTAGGGTAGTTTAGGTTAGTATAAGCTAGGGTAGTTTAAGTTAGGTTAGTATAAGCTAGGGTAGTTTAGGTTAGGTTAGTATAAGCTAGGGTAGTTTAGGTTAGGTTAGTATAAGCTAGGGTAGTTTAAGTTAGGTTAGTATAAGCTAGGGTAGTTTAGGTTAGGTTAGTATAAGCTAGGGTAGTTTAGGTTAGGTAAGTTTCGGTTAACTTAGTTTAGGCTCTGTTAATTTAGGTTAGGTTAGTACGTAGTTTAGGTTACTTCATATTACATTGATAAACACAAGCTTTTTTATAAACTTTTATTAATTAGACTCTTTGTTGACCAGGGTGTGTGTAGCCTTGTATTATTGAATACATACTTCCAAATTTATTATAGCTACTTTTGGTTAATAGTAGTAGGCATCAAAAGAAAAAGTTTTCTTTCACTCAACCTATAATGCAGATTGGATGGTTTGTTCCTTAGATGAACTTGACATTCGACGAATTGCGATAAGATGAATTGTTCCTTAGACGAATGTACCATTAGATAAACTTGTTTTAGACGAATTGAGTTAGATGAATTTGTTTGGACGAACTTCCCTAGATCCAGATTCTCTCCTTGGCTCGCACTTTTATGCTTGACGTCTCTGTTTTGTTTGGTGCCCAAGTTCACCCTCTCACTTGTTATTGATCGACACTCGCAAAGTGCTTCGAATTAGAATTAAATGTTTGCAGCTTGCGATGTACCTACTCCTCGTTATTGTTGCCGTTTTGTTTTGTGATTTATTTGTTTGTCTATTTAGCTATATCGTTACCATTCCACATGACTGTTCCTAAGCATGTTCACATGCATGCCCCACTTCCCATTGTTGTGCCGCGCATTTGCTGTCGGCAGTTCTTCGTTACCTATTACTATTTATCATACATTTGGAGCTTAGGATATTTTACTGAACCGTTTTCGGCATATCTTATTTTTCTTAATTGTCAACGTCAGTCCAGCTAATGTCTCCACCCTGTTGTCTTCCATTTCAAACAACGTTGTTGTTCCTGCTGTTCCGTTTCTACCGTAGGCGCACTAACGCTGCTTTCGCATTCCTTAAAATAGGATCCTAATTATCTTCAGTTCCGCGGCTGATCTGTTTAGTACCCTTCGGGCTTAGCAACTTTTTGCTTTTAGGGGTCCATTTGGACTGATTCTGGGGTGCTAGCTGGCAGAGAGTTGTTATAACGCCCGCAGGTTATTGCGTTGTCATCGACACGATGATCTCCTGCACTACCGTAATTACTTACGAATTTCCAGCTTCAGATATTGGGTAGTGTTACATAATACTTCTTAGGTAGTTATGTCTCTCGTGAATATTTTGACAGTTTGACTTTACCATAGAAGTGAAAGTGACGATGGTGGGCATTTCTTCCTGATAGCTATTAGGTACTTCATATTCTTGGGACTTGCTTCTCCCATTAAACAATACGCTTCATACATTCCAGTTACGACCGTTTTTCATCCTGAAAAATTGCAGATTTTTAATGTACTCAGTAGGTACTGTACTACACCGTATCGTGTTGTTAATGGTCGCACTTCCATTTTATCCCTGTGCATTTGTAGGTTTGTTCTGCCTCTCTTGTCTTCATGTCCATCAGGTGGCTATTAAGATCTTTTTATGGTTGAGTAACTACATGCAGCTTTGCTCTACAAATAGTCTCTTACCGTACTTCAATGAGAATTTCAGTATTCATCTCGTCATTCGTTCATCGTTGATGTCATTTCCATGTCCGATAGCTCGCTCTGCATGACAGCTTCATTTCTTTTAATTCATACGATATTCCTCAGCAATTGCCATTCTATGGTAGGTCTCGAACACTTTCTGTACGATCAGTTTTTTTTTTTTCATCTATTGCGGCTCAAAGCCTCAAAATGAAAATTGAATTCACCCTTCACCAAACTTGTCCTGAATTTGTATAACGCAGCAACGCTCGTCGCCCGACGCTTGCCTACCGGACAGGCTGCTTGGACCCGGTAGGGTAGGTTAGGATGTAGCTTACCCCAGAGTGAGTTAGGACTAGGTGAGGGTAAGTCCAGTTCAAGTAAAATGACTGCTAAACTTATTATAATAGGCGCACGCACACCTAATTCTCGAGTACGCCACATACTATGCCGACACCGTCTGCTAATTGGCTTTTTTGCACATCAGTAGCTTCTCGATTTCTACTTTTTTTTTGTAACTGTCTCACTGAGGTTTCTAGATTTTGGTTTGCCAATATTAGGCCTGAATTGGTTAGGTTGTGCTAGAAGAAATATCAGAATCAGTCTAGACTAGAATAGGATTAGGTTTTTTTTAAACTACCTAGCTAGGTTAGGTGCAATTCGAGTAGGTTAGGTGCAATTCGAGTAGGTTAGGTATAATTCGAGTAGGTTCGGTGCAATTCGAGAGGTTAGGTGCAATTCGAGTAGGTTAGGCGCAGTTAGAGTAGGTTAGGTGCAGTTGGAGTAGGTTAGGTGCAGTTAGGTTTGGTGCGATTAGTGTATGTTTTGTGCGCTTGGAGTTGTAGAAGAAGTTAACTTATATTTGCCCAGAAGTTGGATTAGGTTTGGTTAGTTTAAAACGTCTAATAAGGTTAAACTAAAAAATGTTTAAAGTTATTTAAATGAAACTAGATTACTTCTCAAGATTTGTTATAAACAGTATAAAGTTTCGGTAGCCTAGATGTACATTGACTACACGCAAACTGACCGTAAGCACTCTGTCCTGTAGACAAACCGTCCTTCTACACTCACTATCTACTGGAATCTTTCCAAGCATCATAGATTTATCTTATGCTGATTTTACAACTGAAAGTTTTCGGCCCTGGTGTAGTATGTGGCCTATCTCTCGGTGTATCTTAGCTAAATATAGATTCACATCAACTAGATTAGTGCCTATCCTGATTCATTGGCACCCATACTATGCCTGATTCTCGTGTAGGCCAAATATTTTCCCTACCGACACCAAATTTGCCGCTTAATTTTACGCGTCTGTTACCCCTTATCGTGTGGTGGACATGAACACTTGTTAGGTTGATCCATATATATTGCTAACAGATGTTAGCAACCCTTGATTAAACATTGGAAAAAGCGTACCCATGTAGGCCATACCCAACACGCCACCCGTGTGCAGATCAGTGAAACTTCTTTTAAATCATTAGTAAAATTAGCAATACGGCCTCGAACAGAAAACAAATTGTTGGTGTAGCAAGTAATGCTTTTATTAGGAAGAAATACGCATTCATCAGATGAGTTTAGGTCATGGGTAAAGAGCAAAATTAACTTTGATTTAGTTTAGCGGGAAATATTAGGGTAATAATAATATTTAATTTAATTTAGGCCATTTTTATGCCCTAAAGTTGATTGTCGTCTTCCCTTTGTTTTCTTTGCGGCACTAGGAATATTGCTGTCACCTCGCCCGGGATTAATTCTCTCAAATTCCTTTTAAGAATTTTTTCCTAAGTATTTTCGAAGACTTGGGAAAATGCTTCTCGGAAAATCGACAATTTTCTTTAGGCTTTTAGTTTGGAAAAGCTCTTCCTCTAACCATTCCGCAAAGGCCTGGTTTTCTCACAAATCTGGGAAAAATCCCAGGCAGTGGCAACTTTGATTTGAGGTCCCTGTAATGGTAATACGCTTCGTTTATTAGCCGTCCGAACTACTTAGCAGTTTGAATAGTCCGGAAAGTCTGTTGTAAAGCTAATAGGCCATCGAATGAGTGCCTGCTGTCCCTTTTGATCGGACGATTGCTGCTAAGCTTTGCATTGTGATATTTTAATGTACGGTATATCTGTTAGTTGCTTAGCTTGTAGATCAGGTAGGTGTGTTATATGTTATGTTTCGTGATTGTCAAAAGGTTTTAATGGTGTAACTAAGTCAATCGAGTACAGTGTAAGACCGCTATTACTTTTGTTTTTACGAAGAGCAAGTTTTTGTTTCTTTTGCAGCAATGTTACTAATACGGATTTTGGCACTGTTATCTTACGCGTATCCTCGTTCACGTAGCTAATGAATGCGGGTTGATCTTTAGATTGCGTCCACGCCGTATCTGATTCTTGAACTTGGCAAGTTTCAGAACTGCCTTAGGAGTGAAAGCCATGCTTCACTTAGTGTTGTACTGTTCGTATATTAATTGCGATTATTGCCACTTCGGAATTTGTGATTAGGCTACCCTTCAAATTTCAGTGCCTCATCTACGTAAAGTTTTCGGACAGTCCATTGTGTAAGTTAGGCCTGTAACTCGTGATTATCCATAACGTACTTGAAAAACCAGGTTGTTTAGGTTATGAATTGTTCGATATACGCACATTCCATGCAACGCGTTGATGTGTACTAAGTTTGCATTAAGTGTTTGATTTTGATTGTATTGTGGCCTTGTGTTAGTAGAATTGTTTGTTATTGGTAGCTAATGACGTGAATGCTGCTATTTAATTGACAATGCAGACATGAAATGTTCCTTGATGTTGCTCGTCTGGATGTGAACACCGGTCCTTAGTTCACTGTTTTGAAAACGGATTGGCAATATCCCCTGGTCTTTCAAATGTTTCATATCTGCATTGCCATGCTGACAGTTAAGTAGCACCGATGCGCCGTTCTTAAGGTGCAGATTACTGATAATAAAAATTTAAATAAATTGCTTGGTATTTTTGAATAACCGTTGCGTGTATTAATACTGGTTCTTGTGGCATGTATCTGTGTCCTCACAGATACATTTCTAGACTTGCCAGGTGGAGGTCTAACGTCGTCAACAATACCTAATCGCTCACAACTGTCGTGTGCGACTCTCTTCCATTATTTTACTTTTACTTGGCAGTTCGACGTATTGAAATTCAATACCTATAGCACTAACACCTTACCGCACAATTTTCGTCGAGCAAGATACCAATAAGCGCATGCATTCTTGACAGCTTTCGTCTAAGTACCTTTTAATCTTCAAGGCCAAGTTAAACAGCTTCGCAGCGGTAGATGCCGTGCACTTAACGTTATGTATGTTATTCGTTAACGTTGCGTGGCAAATAGTACCCTGGAGGTTATCGAATATTAAGTTTCATGAGAGGTGCGTAGGTACTGGCAAATATTTTCTAACCGCAGCGCACAATATAACTTTTTCACGTAGCTTTTCCTAATTTTGATCGGTGCACTTTTTTAAGCACGTGTGTCATGATAATATAGGACTTGAAGTTGACAAATCCCGCACCTCAATTATAGTTGTTAGATATCGCATTTGTTATGAGTTGTTAAATTTTGTTCCGCTAGCTTCAGTGAGTTGAAGAACTACTTTCTTGTGAGAGCTGTAGCACTAAGGTAGAAATGAATAGACTATTGGGTCACCGACCAAGACTTGCTCTTCGGATATCATAGCCAGCAATTTTCTCGTGCTCGCAAGTTGCAGGACCCCGAAATGCAGTTTTATGTTACGTACAATTAATTTTTTTTTGTTAGCACGAGGAACACTCCCTTTCTTTAGCTTTCTTTAAGGTATACAGCTGAAGTCTGTTGACCGCTACCGCTTAAATTTTCCTCTCAAATTTGGGTGTACGAGAGAATGAAAATTTGATGGCTGGGAGAAGTGCTATTACGAGACAGTATTTCAAAGAGCAGCTCTGTTTCCGTAATATGAAATACGGTGACGACAGAATATGAGTGGCCCCTGGTGATGTTCCGTCTTGTCAGGCTGAAGAGGCTGACGTTCAAGTCGTGCGTAAAATTTGTATTTGTATTGTGTGATGTATCCGAAAAAGATAACACAGAAACGAATTTCTTAGTTGTGCGATATAGAGTGTGATATTCATTGAACGTGGGGAAACTCGGTAGTTAGCCAATTAGTAAAGTTTTATTGACCCAATTCGATTAAAAGCTTCTGTCTTTTTAGTCGACTTCTATTTTAAAGTGGTCTTACCTTTCCATTTTTTTTAGATTTGCACATATTCAAAACTTTCAACATTTCAAGTCTACATCACGAAAATTGAAGAAAGTAATAAGCTTAACCAAGTTTATCTGGCCTACGAAATTCTGATAATGAACTTTGGATGCAAAATTAAGTATTGAAGCAGCTCTAGAATAATAAAAAGTTTTTCTCTTCTTTTTGTGTTGAAATGACCCAATTCTTCTGAAGTGCGATGCCCGAAGCTTGTACCTATAGAACTCGCGTAGAAACATCCGTGCGTCGGCTTCTTCGTGCTAGATTTTCTTTCGTCCCCTTGTTTTTCAGCTCTTTGGATTTGGCCGTGCGTGTTATAATAGGAATTATATTAACAAGTTTCACTTGCTAGTCGTGGGAAACCCTACGGTACCTTCTTATTACAGCAAGTGGGGTAGTTGCCTTTTAGAGTTATGCAATTTGCTATTATATAAGAGAGCTGTAAAGTCAAGCTAATCGTCTGTTGAATCACGTTGTAAACTTGGAAGTGCTTAGCGTGTAGCCCAGGCATTGGGGTAGTGCGTATGTAAGCAGCCATTATTCACCACCGCAATATCGTGCATTGTGCTTCAAAAATATTAAAATTTAAACAGTTATCCTTTAAATAGCCGTTTGTGCGTCATTCACTAAAAGATTTAACATTGCACTTGGCTTGCTTAGTAAACATTGGTGATCAATTTGATTGGGACATTACCGTTTGCTTGAAGCCAACATGTTACAATTACTTAAGCCATTAGCCATCAGTCGTAAGGACGAGTGTTGAGCTGAACATAAAATAACCATCTGCCCAACGTAAAAATTACATTGCCAGAGAAAATCTATCGTAGATACGAGGGAACTTTTCATAGCCTGGGGAAAATTGGCTCCAGTTCTCAACCGGGGCTGAAATGTGCGACTTGTCACGAAGCTGACCAATTTTATTGGTGTACCGAAGTACTTAGCAACGTATTACTAGCAATAGCTAACTGTTAGACGGCTGTATCTGATGTATTTGTTGAGATTGCATGGTGTTGATATTCGCTGTGAAGCAGCTTATGTTTTTTGCCTGTTGTGTTTTTGCTGTAGTTTTTTAGTGACTGTTGTAAGTCTTCACGTTGCGCTTGTAATTGTTTGGTTCGGCTACGAACTTTGAATAAGATTTTCCCTAATATTTTTTGGAAATTAATAGTTCTCATCTTTCACCCTCTTTTCTACTAGTACTGAAGTTGCTTGTTAATGTAGCTATTGCCTCTTTTCTTTTTTCATTTGTTTTTTCTTGTAGTACTGTAGTTATTTGTTGATGTATTGCGTGTAGAATTTTTTCCTGATGAATTAAGCGTGCTGTAGATTGTATGCGATTCGTATAGCTTTTTTCTGGAACTGTATAGCTACCAGTTCGGCGCGATATAGGCATTGTGCCACTGAAGCGCTAGTGAAATTTCTAGTACTACTACTACTACTACAAGTATGTACCAGTTGGTGCATAGACCACACCGCACTTGTTAGTGTGGTCTGTGGTGGGTGCTATAAATTTTTTCTTTTTTTTCCCTAACGCAGTTGACGGGCAGAGATGCTGGCGCCTCGTAGTGAGCCACTTTTTTTTTTACGCACCGACCCAGGCACGATCTAAATAGCCTTACTAAGCTCAATTTCAAAAAGCGTACTATTCACAATCTCGAGATATATCTGGGAGTTTTCGAGTTTAGAAACATGATTTTAACTGTAAGCAAAAATTGTTCGTGCGAGTATCATAGTGAGTCTTCAGAAAATCGTAAGAACTACATGCCTCACCTGATACATTTACGTTTGTGTCGCTGCGCCTGACTGCGATCTTTGTCCAGAGGAGGTTCCGGAGGTCAGCGGGAATATGGAGGGAGAGAGGGGCACGTTCGATTTGACGCCGAAGTTACGCTTCGCGGCTTCACTATTCCAAAACTTCAGGCAGAAGCTTTGGCTTCGTCACGTTGACACGTGTTGCAAGTGTTGGAAGCAACGCGGGGTTACATTGCGCCTGCTCAAAACTCGATTTTATGGGGGAAGGTTGAGTTTCTGGAATACTCGAGGGTACCGTAACCGATTGAGGGTCTGTGCTTGAAACTCTATTAAGCTGGTTGAAGCCGGTGCACCTGCCTGAAATTTCGATTGGCACCCAATCAAATGAGTCTATAGTCAAGGAAGGGTGGGAAGAGAGATCTCTAGGTAGAGAGGTAAAGACGCCGAGGGAGTCCTCCCAGAGATGCACGGTAATGAGGACCGTTGGAAACGTGTTGCACGGCATTGAATGGAAGACCGTTTGCTGTTCGGAGTGATTAGCGGGCACTGCAGACAGACTGTCGGCCCGACCATAGATTTATAAATCATGAATTCATCTCGGCCTTTGGCAGTGCCATAGTTCAGTGGGATCAGGGACCTAGACTTCGGCTTCTATGCAGGAATGGACCCATTTTTCTCTCTATTGCCCTGCATCTAATCTAGTACCCTAAATAGTGAACGGTGTGCGCTCACGTGACCAATGCAAAACTGTGCTTCACGTCACAGCCATTTAGTGCAATCAATTACTTGTGGGGATAACGACCTTAGTGCTATTACCTGTGACGTGAATGGTGGAGCTTTGATTTAGCCAATTAAGGTACACCTTTCATTATTTTATTAACGTTACCTGATACTAGGGCGCGAGGTCTGACAGTTTATCGGGTCTGTTTCGCTATTATAAGTTTGCATCACCGAATCCTACGCCGTACGATGTAGTTAACTGCATTATGTTGTGTATTAGCTGCTGTGTGTGTAGTTGTTGACGCAAATTTTGATATAGACAGTAGAAAACTTTCCTATCGGCGGTAAGGGTTCCAGTAGGCACTGTAGTCACTTCCCGTAATGGCGTACTGTAACTCTAATCATTATAGTGTTAATCTGACTGTGTCATCCGTCCGATAGCGGTAATGACTGTGCATTTGTAGGCCACTGACCTCGTACCCGTTTACCTTAAGTTGGGCCTTACACACTTTTTTCTATCGTAGTAGTTTGCTTCTTCCGTTTTTATTACTATTCCTGCTGAATTGTTTCCACTCTACTGCGCCGTTCTTCGTCTCCAAGTTTTGGGGTACTGCATGTACTTTCTTTGGATCCCTGCGAACTAATTTTTTGATAGCGATGAAAACATCGAACTTGTATTACGAAACTGTGCTCTGCTCTTGTATAAGTAATTTATATTAAGACTTTCGAATTACTGTGTCGCCGTCTTTGTGTTGTTTTCTGTGTGTGTTTTTGTACTGATTGTTAATCTATTATGTATAACTCCTCGTGTGTGATTTTAATGCATTTCACTAATTGCTGTTGTTTTCACTGTAATGTACAATAGTTTTTCATATGTTATTCTTGCTTGACTGTCTTTCTCTTTTGCTTTGTAATATTGTGTTGTTGTGTAGCGGGTCTGGTTAATTATTCAGGAATGTGGTGCAATTGCATTATTACTTGTACATCTATTCTAGAGTTTCTAGAGCGAGGCTATAGCTTCCACCATTGTTAAATATCACCTTGACATTGCTGTATTTCTTTCTCCTTTTACAATTAGGTTGTCTCAAGCGCCTTGCGTTTTTGTGGCCATTATTGTTGTTATGTCACACTCTGATTATTGCACTCCTTACTGTTTGCGTTGCCTTGACACTTGCCGCAGACAAGAAAAGTATTTTGGAATATAGCTATAGACTGAAATTACTGAGCGACAATGAATGACAGTCACTGCTCATGTCGTAGCCTTTGGCTTGCATGGCATTTCCCGTTCTATGTTATGGTGCCCCCAGGGGACACCATACGTTACGTTGACTATAGGCCATCTCTTTCTGGTACCCATTTGGTTCCCTTACGCTATCATACTCCTACTGGGAATGTTTAGATCTGTTCTTCCTCTGCTTTCCTGACTTGCTGTACACATGCGCATTGACTTCGTGTGGGAACGATTTTAGCAACAAGCTGCGTGTCCCTTCCTCTTCCTCTCGTAAAACACCGCGTTGTGTCCTAGGGAGAACTAACGTACAATTTAATGAGGACATTTTTATGTGCCAGTTTGAACCCTTCCTTTTCTTCCACGTACTGACAGCCTATGTCCTCAACTTTCTAGACGAGTTGCCTTTTCCGTGGTGTTGCGTCCGTACGCAGTACTTACTATACGTCAGTTCCCCTCTTTGTTTGACTTGGCAAACGTTTATACCTCCCTTTGCATCCCCAGTGTCGTAGACAGCTAGACTCAAAGCTTCATGTGAAATAACGATGATAATCAACATGGTACGAACTCCCCCACTTATCAACCTGCAACGAATCCTTTCGTGTCTTGTACACACGCATCACGCTTAAACCTATCAATACAAGAAGTCACGAAAGCTATAGTGTCTTCCCGACATTGGGTCTTTTGTATGGGACCCTGACAACTCCGTAATCATCGAACATAGCCGAACTGTTCATCCGCTTGACATTTATTACAGTGCGTAATGTTAACAGAGAAACTAAACCGTCGGCCGACCCTCACCATAGAGAAGATATCTTCCTGAGGGAGATGAAAGAGTTCGAATGATGAAATTAGACCGTTCCTCATAAGTCCAACGCTAATGCCTGGGTCTAGCCAGTGTCCGACTTCGACTCCTTAGACCCAAAAACGTCCGACTTCCGACCCTGCAGACCTGCCGATAAGACTCTACAGACCTACAGCTTCCAACTGACGACGACCTCTGCAGTGTAAGCGTGACCTCACTGACGAACTGTAAGCCCATGTATTTTTGATCATAAATTTTATATCCTGGAGTGAAGAGCACCGCTTACTGCCTCGTGAATCTCGAAGGATTCCTAAACCTCTTACGTATCCGCTCGTTTGTATGTCCAGTTAGCGGTGATTAATTCTATATTATAATAAAAATTACGTGTTTGTTTGGTATGTAATAGTGCATAAAACTTCGTTGAATTTCATTTTCTATTTTTGTTGAAATTCATTTTCTGTTTAGTTTTTAAATACCGAAGCCTTCCTTTTGCTTCGTCAATATTGTTCCACTCGCCTAACTAAGGCGTAACATCAAGTGCTCTTCACTCCAGTTTTATTTACCTGGCTGCTGGGTTGTCCAAAGTATTGACGCTTAAAGCTAGTGTGTGCTGATGTGGAGCCGTTTGACTGCCATTTTTTAAGGGAAACCCTCAATATCCAATAACGTCCAGCTTGTCGTGGTTGTCTCGCGGCTGAGGGAGTAACATATAGAAAATTTGTACGGCTACTGATATGGACATTTACTAGCTTTTTGTTATCAAAAGACCAGTACCTTAAGCAGGAGTTACTTTTTTTTTCTTTGTCCCCCAATGTTACTTGGCTTAGCTGGTGTTTTGAAGTTGTATTGTACAGGCAGTGTCCCTTGAGTCAGTATTTCAGTAGTATATGAAGTATACTTATTCCTTTAATGCTCACTCATAATCTACTTATGAAATATACCGTAATTCTAGAAAACTGGCCACGCAAAGTGACTCTCTGGAGGAAAAAGTAACTGCATGCGACGGTATTAATGTACCATTTTGTTCTAAAGGCAATATTTGTTCTAGATGTTTTGGCTAAAGTAAAATCAAATTGGTAAAATTATTACATATAACTGAATTGTGTGCCTACAGTTGCAGCTTAGGAAAATGTTGCAATTATGCGATTCACACATACAATACATTCATGCTAGATATACATAATAATATTCTTGGACAACCTAAGTTTGACGATACTTCATTGCCCTAGAGAGACTTTGGGGACAATATATACCTATTTTTCATATTACTGGGTTTTTTCCTGGTTTCGTTAACACACTTGTATTTTTCACGTTCTTCCTCTAACAACTTTACCTTATACATTATTTTGTTTTGATGGAGCTGTGTTGCACATACGTGTCAGCATTTTCCATCAATAATGGCGTGTTTTAGGATATCAATAAGGCCATATCTTCTCTGTGTTCCATAATTGATCTTGTATTTCATTTCTTACTTTTTCTTAAGCTATTTCTTCCTTTAATTTAGCACGTGATGCGTCCCAATCGGAAATTTTTAGCGATCATCTGATATTATGCGATGCCTCCTCCTATGGACGTCGGATGAATGCCCATAATTTTCCGATAGAGGGCCATGTTGCCATACACATCTCGTTTATTATCACACCTTTCGTTTAAATATATATGCTGGTAATTAATATGTGCTGAATTTTTTTCAGTGATAGCATGATGTTTTTCATTCTAAACAATGAAACTATATTTGTCTCACTGTCTCTATTCTATTGCAGAACTATGTATTAAAACGCGTGTATTTTTTTGATAATCTGTGTATCGCACCCCACTTGTCTTGCTCTTTGATTTTGGTAACTGTTTCTTCTCGGCTTGTGTTTCTTGCACGTTATCTCGGTATGGCAGGATGACTCCATTGTTTACGTTAGCTTCATCTTTTTGACTTCTGTCTGTTGGAGATGACTTAGATTCTTTCCTTTTTCCTAATTGGATTGCCAATATCCCCTTTCATCTTCTCACACATTCATAGGTGCCTGCATCCCCATTTTGCCTTGTCCCCCATTCCTCTCTGGTAGCACCTCTGCAGTGTCTAAGAAGGCTCTAATTAGCTCATGTAGTGTGATAATAAATTATAATATTCATAGGCTTTACTGCCCTATGTCCTGCTTACGACTCTTAAGCTCTCTTGCCATAGAATGTCTATGTGTTGCCAATACCTGCAATTCCAAGGCTGGCTGTCTTTTTGGACTCCTCAGTCGTATATAACGAAGAGCACTTGTTACCTCTATTGGAGTTGCTTATAGTCTATACTATTCATTGTATGTGAATCGTAGTGTACCTTCGGGTCATTCGGTGCCATTTCTTCTTAGTTTAACCCTTACCTGGAATTATATACCTACTGATGTATTATGTATTTGTTGGAGAATGGCCTCAACGTACAGCTTGTTAACAAATACATAACCTATAATTTCAAATGGGTATTGGCCTTTTTGTTTACATAGGTGACTCCGAGCCATATACAATGATTCT
>LQNS02278187.1:12343807-12362355 GCA_001587735.2 Parhyale hawaiensis
TATACCTTGTGTACCATATATTCACTGAATTTCTGCTAAAGTTTGTTGAATATTTATTTAAAAACACAAAAAAGTGACGTAGTATCAAGAAAAGCACCTATGGGAGTTTGGTAGGTACCAATTCCTTGAAATCTACCCTATTGGTCCACCTGGTCGTGCAACTCAAAGTCTTGTTGATTTACGTGAGCTGCAACGACGTTGCACGTAAAATACAGTATACTTGGGCTGAAATGTTATTCGTGAAGCTTCCATTTTGCTGAGAAAAGGTTAAAGAACTAATGAGACTGTGATAAATTATAACAAAAGTGCTTACTGTGCGCTCGCAAGCTACTGCTTGCTGCTGCAGCGCCAAGTGCACGATGGTGATTGCCGTACGAAGCACAAGTTCCTTTGAGAATTGTCCCACGGATAAGGATGGACCTGAGGCCAAATATTAGATTATCTCTTATGTGATGCAAGTTGAAAGTGTCTGCATCGGCGATAACGAGTCGTTAGCTCACCTGGAGGAAACTGTTACCTTTTTGTTGGTGACAAAGGAAGAAGAAAATGGAAGAAGGGATTTTGGGCAAGCCATCCACACAAACGTTTCGTCGATGCTGGACTCCTGGACGCGCTCTCCTCCCTTATTTTATAGCGCTTGTGTGTAGCACTGGCCTCACTGCAACCGTACGTTCAACTTATGAGCATACGTTCAGCTCGCATCTCGTTCAACTTTAGAACGTACTTTCCATGGGTATCTTAGCTACCGACTTTTACTATAAATCAGGACGGTGTTCGAGCTGAACGTCAGCTTGTAAGTTCAACGTGCGATCACCTCGTGTGGCCCCAGCGGTAAACTGTGTGTGTTGTGTTTCATTCAAGCTTTTGATCTCTTGCTCCTATCTGCCTGTATTCTTCATCTATCTCTGTGTGTGGATTCTTAACTGTAGTAAACGTGTATCTGTTGTACTCTTTTTTCTTTTTTTTTTTTCTCTCGGTAAGGCCTATATGTAAAATTTTGCTGGCTTCATTTATTTACGGTTGCTGGCTGCAGTTCGTATAGCTACTTTTGTTGGTAGCAGTTGTTGGGCTAAACGGTCTGTACTCGGGATGTTACTGCCTTTCTTTT
This sequence comes from Parhyale hawaiensis, assembly GCA_001587735.2. Lineage (NCBI taxonomy): Eukaryota > Metazoa > Arthropoda > Malacostraca > Amphipoda > Hyalidae > Parhyale > Parhyale hawaiensis. The sequence goes on from LQNS02278187.1 coordinate 12,344,916, forward strand.
GCTGTAATTCTTCCGGTGTAGCATTTGGTTGCTTAGTCTAGTGTGGCACTGCTAAGGATAGTGCTCTTATCCACATCTATTTTACGATTAGGTGATCTCCTATACTTGTAGTTGACGCTGCTCATTTAGAGGAGAAGAAGAAGAGAGATAACGAACTAGGTCGTCGAGCGTAGCCAAACGGTCGTCGAGATCTGGAAGAATCAGGTCTTAAGGTACCTACCTATCTACTCTCTAGGTACAAAAACAATCGGCACATGCATTGCAACTGCTTCCATTACCCTCCGTTTGCCACGGCTGTGAGTTAATAAGACGTCATCGGACTACGGTTGCTCCTTTAGACACACTGCCCCATCTAAGCTGCTTGAGAGGCTCCTTCTTCCCCAGCTGTCTGCCCCCTGCCAACTGCTGACCATCTGCATGGCTTCAAATCGGGGAGATTCGCGACATCGGCCCTGCGGCCTCTGGCGCAGGCTGTTGCGGTGGGCGCAAAAAAAAATATATATATATAATGATGACTTCTTACTGGACTGTACCGCTGCTCGTGAATATCTTCAAGGCCTTCGATACGGTCAGTCATAACCAACTTCTGGACGTAACCCATTCCTCCACATTTACTCATAATGTAGTACGCTTGTTGGCCTCGTGTTAAGGCAGCGCTGCCTGCTGCTGCGATGGGTCGTCCACCTCACCCTACCGCTGCCTTTACTGTAGCGTTCCAGAGGGTTCTCTGATTTCCCAGCTGCTGGCCAATCATTTTGCTTCTGCCGCCTCCTTTACTTACTACGGCGGCGACGTCGCAATCATCGAGCAGTCCCCTCAGGTGACATTTGCGGCCACTCGTCTCGTGCTGTATAGATAGCCGACGGGTCCTCAGGGCGCAACCCAACGCTCTTTCTTCCCGAAACTTAGCCCACGTTATTTAATTCGGAGAACCATGAAGTACGCAAGGACCCCCTCGGCGTCTCCACCCATCTCTCATCCCACTTTGCTTTGTCTATCTCCCTCCACTTTTCTGCTCTCCTTCGGAACCTCCATTAGACGAGAATCATATTTTGTCGCAACGACAACCAACCCGCTAGATTAAAGAAATTCAGAATTTCTTTATCTTCATTTCCATTTACAGAATTGAAATTATATTTTAGAACAGAGGTCTGTCTGTGTTCATTGATACCATATAAGAAATATCAAGAGAAGGTTCGTCGGTAACGGTCAGAGGCAGGACAGGTGCTATCACGTTGCTAGTTAAGTCGAGTTTATTGAACATTATATCCACCATCATTATTCTCATCTGGGCAATAATATTTCATCGAGATATATCTAATATGCTTGCACTTGCTGCTGTTTTTATGTTAGGTGCAATTCATCTAACTAGTGCAGGAGTAAAGAAACAAACTTTTACTCCTACACATTCTGTGTTTCATATCGGCATATGCATTCAAATGAATCAATAGACAACGAAAGCTACCTAGTTTTCCGTAGTGACCGACACCTTGCACTATACCTAGTACATTAGACGGCCGAAGGTAGTTGTGACAGGCCTGGATGACGTGGCTGATTATATGGTATGGATATATAGCTATAACATAAGTGTCGGCCAGTTGTTTTGGTTGTCCCGAGTGATTGCTATTCCAACTGAAAACTTAGCCAAACCAAGAGTAACAGAAGAGGTGTGATGCCGTTTAGCTACGATCAACTGCTTCTTCTATCATAGCACTACTTAATCCTCTGGAATCGTGGAAACATCCACAAGGAATTGAACACTGTTCGTGAATGTCGACGCCCCGTCAGTGGATGGAGCTACAGCGTGCTGACTGCCTACCGTAAAATAATCGTATGATGAGTTGACTTGGAAAATGAAATGGTGCCCACGCGTCATGGTTTTAGCTTGGACACTTTAGCTCCAGAAATTGTTGGAAAGACTAGTCATTGACGAGTATATTCCAATTGCCAATTTTCCATAGCTGATTAACAGTGGATGCACAACGTGCATGCTCTGAGGACTCACTCGATTGGTTAGCTTTGTATATTTTTTGCAACTGTCCAATACAAAATATTTACATTAAATGTCATCTACTTTTCTCAGGTGTATACATACCAAAGCTAGCTTGTCTCTTCGTTAATTATGCATTTGTTGGCTTTATTTTGTACATTGCCTCGCCAGGAGCACAGTATGGGATAGGTGATAGCGCTAGATTAGTACGGTTTTTCAGCTGACTTGTTATGATGAGGCACAAACCAAGTGGTTCTAGTTTTTCGTGACCTGGGTCTTCACCCATTTGTAGCCCTTCTACCTTTACGTTGCCTACCGTCATCGCTTTCCATTTCTGTCTTTTCTACCCGTGCTCTGATCTCGTGTAAAATTATCTTTGTTTTGTAATCAGTTGTTACTGAAAGTATACATGTTTGTTCTTTCTCTCTTAAGCTTGCTTGCCCTTGTTTCGGCTAGCATGACTAAAACTACTGCTGTTAGTAGGGCGCATACATGCTCTCTGGAAGTTAAGGCACAAGCTTTTGAAATCGTTCATTCTCATTCTAGCAGTTGTTTCTTATTTACTGTTCGTGTGAGACTTTCCCCACACAACGAGGGCCGCCTGGTGATTTGACGAGGTATATTTTGGTGTAGATCACCAGCCACTTGTTGGCTTTGTATTTCACACTGCACACTTGTCCCGCCATTGAAGGTATGCCACCTCTTATTATATTATCCTTTCGTGAACAGGATTTTCTCCCACTGAAACGTATTTGTCCTGACGAACTCCCGACTTGCATGTCCCCTGCTGGCCAGTGGTTAGCTAGAGATGTCTAGTGCCCATATTACATCTAGTGCGACAGCTGCTGATGTCCGTGCTTGCGACACGACTCTCCCCTAAATTCCACTCCACTTATTTTTGCGTCGGTCGCCGCCCTATGGCACTTGCCTCTAGCATTACTGTAAACTACGTTCGCGTTGATGCAAAGGGCAAGTTCTTTAAGGCGGCCGCTGACGTGAAAATGGGTGGGATCTAGGGGAGGGACATGTCGCAAGCGCGGGCAACGGCAGCTGTCGCACTATGCGTAATACTTCAGCACGAGGCTGGCGTGATGCCTGCGGCGCTTCAACACCGCCAGAAAGGTTGATCCTAAGTGGCGAATCGGACGTTTAGGATCGAAATTACGGACAAATTGAGGAGTTGGTTTCTCTCGATCCAAGTGTGCATATCAGGCACACTAGTTCTGTAAGTGTCCTGTATACGGAAGCACGCAACTGATATTAGTCTCCCTGCGTCGTGTGTTCTTTGACTGGTGAAAATTTGCCATTATGCTTACTAGTTTTTGCGATCGTTAAGGTATTTACGATGCATTCTGTGCTCATTCTCTATTTAGCCAGCGATTGTTGAACTGGGCGTATCATTATGATTACAGTAGTAATGATGATAATAATAATCTGTGCTCATTGTTTGGTGTGCTCTTGTTGCTAGCCGGTGTTTGAATTTTGACCTGACGATGGCATCTTTCAGCTGCAAAAAAAAATCGACTTTCGAACCAACATTCCGACTTGCCGTGCCCCCAGACCTGTGGTGGCGCGTGCAATAGCAAGTGCTGATGTAAATTTTGAAGGAACCGAGCATATCGTGATGCCCTGAGCAGCATCCCTGCGGTTATATTGTGTTTCCTCGCTTCTGGCTCCATAACTTGCTCCAGTTTCGCTATTTGATGTTTTGAATTGTTTCGCTCTATTTACAGTGGAATCGATTCCCTGTTCAATCTGTTAACCCTATTTACTCAGCGCATCTCGCTACAATGGTAATTTCTTCCTTAATAATTCAATAGGAAAAGGAACCCTTCTTGTGGAGTAGCTAAGCTTGAGTAAGACAGGTTAGTGTACGTACCGTGTTTGTCTGTACTCTAAGCGATGCCGCATCTCGCTGCAATAATAACTAGGTAGCTACTACCTATTTGAATCTAGGAGTCAGGCCGACGAACTGATTATACATGACGGATTTTGAAAAGTGGATAATGCAGGTTTTGGTTTAGTTCCATTTTACTGAAAGTGAACCGAATTACTTTTTGTAAAATACGCATAACCCAGTCGATGCTCAGTGCATTGCCACGTTGCATTTATATATACTGCTGTACTCACATCCGACCCACTACTAGTGAATATATAAATACAAAGTCAGTCGCGTTAATACTGTTCTTCTCTTGTGGTGTGATGATCCAGCGTGAGTTCGGTGGTTTTTACACTGTGGTGCAACTAATAACGTCACTACATACGGTAGTTAATACCTACTCTAGTGCATTTACTTGTTGAATATTGTTATGTTGATCATAGTTCAATCATCCTCGTGGATGGATAAATGTGTTTGACGAAATTTGCGTGCAAGATGTAGCTACGTGTATCGTTCGCAATATTAATGATACGATGTTAAGGGTTCGAAATCATGTGTCCTGTATTGATGTCGATGGCAGACTGCAAGCGTCGTGGTTCCATGCGGACGTTCTTTTCGTTATGAGTGCGTACTTCAAAAGGCCTCATCGATCGGACAGTTCCGCCTCCAATCGGAGAACCCTAAATCATATTATAAAATAATCTCAATAGTTCGAACTTGTTTCAAAGTTGCGTCCTTAGCGTTGGTTTCGCTGGTTTGGATCGAGTGTCTGGAGTTCATCCTAAACTAGTTAACCGTTTCAAGGACGTTCACGAAGGTAACTGGTTGGGAGTAAACTCTATCTAAAGTAGTGCAATCGAAGCTAACGACTGAGTCCCAGACAAGTTGAAGCTCATGTAGGTTCGCCCGTCCTATGTTGAGGGCAGTCACACGCCCTGGCCTTAGGCCTTCAGGACGTCTTTCCTTCGTGCCCAACTTGCTTCCTTCTAATTTGATGTACCACTTATGATGCTTTGTTCAGTTCTTCCTCTCCTTCCTCGCCGCACCGTTCCTATGCACTTCGATCCAGCCCGGGAACACCCTCGTGCGTGGGTTGTACGTCTCTGTCAACACACTATGTTTTTTTCTTCCTCTCTTTAATAAAAAAAGAGGCTAAAATTGTAAAATGACAATCTTTTTCGGTGGAACTGTACCAGTTCACGACGCCTTTAATCAGTTCCAGCTACATTGCCGTGAGCCAGTCTATTGGAAACGCTCTTCCAGTTATGCAATAGTTTCACAGACTAATCATAACGGATCTGATTTTCTGATTTGTGTAGCATCTGTCATTAATTTAGCCAAGTATTTCAGATCCATTTAGCCGTGTATTCACTGGCTACTTTCAAACTGGCCAGGCAGCTACGCAATTTCTGTTTGACTTCTGGAACGTACTACTCGTATATGAGGTCGCTATTGTTAATTTTTGTATCTCATATATACAGATGGAAAACTCCGATTGTAAAAATAATTTTTTTTTCGGAAAGAGGAAATTTTTACTTTTTACTTTTTTACTTGAAATAACGTGCGTTTATTTTTGTGAAGGAAACTGTTAGCTCCAAGTATATATGTTTATTCTCCAGTGTAAACGTACCTCGTAGATTGCGTTCGTTAAAATCTCCCATCATACTTATTTTTACTTTGCAAAGAACGTTCAGGAAACTATGGCGTACTTTGTAGCTATTTATTATCTATAGTACGTGTGGTAGTGACGGGCGGCAATTACGTTACGCCATCGCATATTTGTTATTACTCATTGTGCCGGGTATTGTTTGGAGGGGAAATACATGAAGTGGAAGAGCCGAATCATCTTTTATGTGTCGATCGACACCCCCTCCTCCTCCCATCTCGCTCATATTCTGTCGTATCTCACGTATCATTCGCCGATGAATATATATTAAGTTTAGATTTATCTTCCACATCACGTATTTGCCCTCCGTTTGTTGACTGTATTTATTATGATTGTCCTTACTAGCTATTGTACATTATCGCTCTGTTGCATACTCCGCTGACCAACCATATTTGTTAAGTTCACAGACGTCGGAGTTCTATAATAATTGCTCAATGTCCGAGAGCCCAGTCTCGCGTTGCGAACGGAAGCTCTATAACTTTTGTATCATAACCTTGTACAAATATATCAATTTTCCAACCTGAAGTTTTATATCCTTACTGCTCCTTCATATTTCTTCCAGCGGGAAGAGAATGGGCGAGAGGGTGAATTTCGTCCACCCTACGGGAAGTCATACCCCCAAGGAGACCCCGTAAGTCACCACATTGATTATCCTTTCCTTCGGGGCATATTTGTTTCGGGCCCACTTTGCTTCCATCTGACTACTTCTAGCCCTCAGGGGTATATTCTGGCGGGCCCTTTCCCTGCCACAATATATTTGGGCCTCACAACCCCAAGGGTCCCTAGTGCCTTTTCCGTAGGGGATGTTGCAGCTTGCCGCAGTTCCTGCTGACGAGGTTAGTTTTGTAACGTTAGTTAGGCTCTAAATATTTCCCCTTCTGTTTCGAGAGGTGGGCCGTGGATCGAGGTGGCCGACCTATTCCCACTAGACTTCTGCCTTCTTGATTTCGTTTCCTTCCTCTGTGCGACGTCTACTACTACCCCTGTGCGGCGTAGCTGAGCGAAAGCGTTTCAGCCGTGCCCTGGGGTTGGAGATGCACAACTTGCGCCTTTCTTCCTGTCAGTAGCGCACTGACCACTCGGAGACCTCCCGGCAGAAAAGCCGAGACTAAAATCATTGATAATTATAAACGAGACATACCGCGCGTCCTAGTGGCGCATGAGCCTTGTGTTAAACCACAGGAATAGTTTGGCGCGATATAGAAATTCTATCCCTGATGCGCTAGTAAAGTTTGTACTACCACTACCGACTACTTCTGCTAACATTTGTCATCATTTTCTCTTTTGCGACTTCTGTTTCTTAGATGTTCATCCTTCCTTAAATAGCCCTTTTTTTTCCATGTTGATGTCACTATTCCCTCCAGCTCTTGAAACACTGCATCGTAAATAGGAGAGATGAGCCTTGCATTAACTTAAAATATTTATGTTTTTGAGCTCGCACAATATTCTCTCGGCTTATAATGAAACCTTAACGTAGCCACTGAACCCTGCTCTGTGCTATGATGAGATGATGAGAACGCTCTCTGTCTATGCATTTATTCTATAAAATCTTATTTGCGTCTTCATGTAAATGCTCAGGACAAAAACACCAGCAGCATCTTAACTTCTGTTCTGCGTCTGGATGTTTTTCACGTCTAACTTTATTAAATCCAGTCTGACAAGGTCATAAATACTGCAGGAATTTTTTATATTGTTTTTTATTTTATTTCTTTATTTTGGTTTATTCTTGGTCGGAGGCTACATCCTATGAAGTCCAGACTGTGCTATTTTGCTACAAGTGCTCTTAGTTCTAGTTCTTTCTTAAGTGAAAGTGTACACGGAATTTTTTGTTGCAGTTTTGCCCTCAGGGGTATATTCTGGTGGGCCCTTTCCCTCTCAGAATATATATGGGCGTCACTCTCCCAGGGGTCCCGAGTGCTTTTTCCGCAGGCGTTATTGCAGCGGCCGCAGCTTCTGCTGACGAGCTTAGATTGTATAGTTACCCCGTTAAGGGGCTTAGAATGAGCCATGGCCATAGGGTTAGTTTCGTTATGTTTACACTTTGCCCATCGTGTGGTATGGGGAGCAGCCCTCATGAGCCATTAGGTAGGCTTTCGAGACCTCTATTTCGTGACCACGTTTCTTCTTTCCATTTCCATAATCCTTCTGATTATACTTCGTTCTGTTCTTCCTCTCTTTTCCCGATTTGCTGTACTCATGTGCGTTGATCCTGTATGGGAACAATTTTGTGCATGAGTTCCACGTTTCTATCGACATTCTAAAGTTCCTTCTTTCTTCCTTTGTTAAAACACCTTTGTTGTGGAGATGGAGGCTTAAACTATTCAATAAATATGCTAATAATAGTTTGTAGACGTAGGTAGGTTCTCTATACTTCCGTATATGCTCCGCTTTCACCGCCGAGCTGTTCGGCGTGCGCCCAACGTTGCTCTTCCTTGGAGACAGCGATGAAAGGAACTTTACAATATTCTCCGACTCATTGAGTGTAGTACAAGCCATCCGAGTATACGACGGCATCCACCCCGTAATCAACCGAATAGTAATTACGGTACAACGATTACAAGAGGATGGAAAGTCAGTGTGTATTTGTTGGGTGCCTAGTCAAGTTGACGTCGCGAGCAATGAGCTTGCAGACGAGGAGTCGAGGCAGTTGACCCTGTCGGATTTGCTCGCGGCAAACCGTGCAGTCCCCTGCCGAGACTGTTACCCACTAATCAAGCGAAACCTTCGCGAGTTATGGCAATCCCAATGGCTAGAGCACAGAAACAATAAACCACCAACAATTAAAGAAACCGTCCGACAATGGCACTCGTCAAATAGCGACGATCGCCAAATGTACGTCGTACTGTGCTGCCTACGTATTGGGCACGCGAGACTCACGACTCTCTGCGGATGAGGCATCCGCAACCCTACTGTGATTAGATTTTTTTTAGATTAGATAGGCGGCAGTAGACGAACCAATAGGCCCATTCCCAAAGAGACACCGGAACATACGCCCCGGCACTCTATGAGCTATTAGGACACTGCGTCATACCTTTCCCTGTCTTGCATTTGCATTTAATGGCAGAGTGTCCGACGGGCGGAGGGAAAGCTATCCGGACCTGCATGGTCGGGATGTCCACTCCATCCTCCGAGGAATGCTTTCTGAGGGACTTCGCGGCCAATTTAATAGAAATGCCCTCAAGACTTTTCTCACAAGATTTAACCTTTTATCACAAACTGTGATGAACCCATTACGATCAATCTTTCGTCAGCTACGGCTCTGTCCGTTTCTTTGTGAATTACATATGCTATATGTAAAATTAATAATGATAGTAATATTCTCCTAACTTCTTTATAATTAATATACAAAATGAGACAAATTCCGCGCCCTACTGGGGCATGAGCCTGTGGCTAAACACAGAATAGTTCCGCGCGATATAGGCAGTGTGCCACTGAAGCGCTAGTAAAAGTTTCTACTATTAATACTACTACTCCGCGAGGTGGGCCACCGAATGGTGGTCAGCGACCTATCCATGGGACTCCTACTTCCTCCCGTGAGGGAGGCAACGGAAGTTCGGGACACTCCGCACAGATGTTTCTTTCTTTATGTTCTTGGCGTTTCGTTTTTCGTCTCTCGGTCCTGTGCGACATAGTTGAACGAACGAGATTTTTACTCTGGGCATGAAGTTGGGTTAAAGGTTCGTGGTAAACATTTTCTTTACGGGCAATGAATCGGGTTGTCTAAAGTTCAAATTTATGCAAGACTCGCACAGATAATTTTTCCGTAAGATCCGAATACATGCATTCGTAAGGTCGAGTTCACACGACAATCAAATCTTGCGTAAATGGGTAGGTGAGCAGGCTAACTAAACATCGCAGCAACAGGTGTGTTGAAACACATGGATACAGTACTATCCAAAATTTGACGATTGGCGGTTTAGTCAAAGAAGCCGAATTGTCACTTGGTAAGTTACGGCCAACTCTTCAAATCTGGAGTGAAATCAAACTCGGAGAACAGTGCACTTTTCTGCTGTTGAGTGAAATTAAACTCTGAGAACAGTGCCCTTTTCTGCTGTTTCTAGGCCACAGTAACACATTCGAACGAGTGGACGAGTAAACCTGTTGAAATAACGGACATGTAGATCGGCCCTTATTATTTTTTTTATCGAGGTACGTGGAACTCTTCCAGCTGTTCCACGTACGGCCGCTACTGCCCTGAAAAAAAAATCTCAAAGCTAGGGAGCTCGCCCCTGCACGGACAGAAAGCTTGCCGTAGACGTACTACGAGTACGGCCGGAATATTTCATTGATACACGGGAAGCGGTGTGACTTTGGACATTTTTCATAGTGTATTTTCTTTATTTTCAATAAAGCCACCCTTTTCAGCAAAAAGTAAAAAGAGTTGACGCTGGTGCGCACCCCTGGGGATCCAGTTACTTTAAAATCTAGCGCCGGTACAAAATCAAGATATACCGAGTATTACCAAATTCTTTCCACAAATGAAACCATAGGTTCCTTACGATATAATAAACATATTTTACTCTATCGATGCATATCCGAAAATATCTACTTTTAAAGGTACGTTGACTCAAAGTTCGGTAGTACGATTCACTTAATCGGCGGACTACTGCACTTTCCTTCAGGTCTTGCAAGTCGGAATGTACCGGTTACTCGCAGTCTCCGATGTATGGCTGCAAACGTTTCAAGAGATGGCACATGTCTATTGGGCGCTAATACCCTGGATGGTGGTGCGCCGTATCCAAACAAGTGAACATGTCTATTGGGAAACCGGTCTGTACATTCTGGCAGCCTTCCTGGAATTGCAGTTAGCAATGCCGTAAAACAGGCGCGTATCTGCTAATTCACTATTTGGAAGTTTGTTCATGGTCGTCTGAAATCAGGTACGGTGCACCTTAGAGTGATCAATGTCAAGGTCAACAAAATAAATGACCGGTGTGCATCTTTATCTTCGCTGTAAAGTGCAGCAGTCCGCGGATTAAGTGAATCGCACTGCTGAACTTTAAGTCAACGTACCTTTAAAAGTAGACATTTTCGGATATGCATCGATAGAGAAACATGTGGTTATTTTATCGTAAGGAACCAATAGTTTCATTTTTTTCTTGAAAGAATTTAGGAACAACCTGGTATATTTTTACCCCAATCGCTCCTAATTTGCGTTAATTTTGAAATCGCGATCACACAAATTAGGAATATCCATTACACATGAGTAAAGAGCCGCTGCTCTGTGCCCAACTATGTTTGTTGCAGGAGTTATATATAACAAGAAACTCTTTTTTTTTTTTTTTTCTTTCATTGATGCCGTGCCCGTCGCAATAGAGAGCGCAGCAGTTTCTAGCGAAATCGATTAGATATTAACGGCCGAAACTCACGAAAAAGTCGTTAATTAGGCTCTCGGGAGTGAAGTTAAAGGGCGATTTAAAGTATTACAAAAAAAAGCAGCAGATTGAGGGAGATATTCATGATCAAGGGAGGGAGCGACTGTTGGCTTATGTGAGAATTGAGAGGGGGATGCAACGATGGCTCTTCTTTGTTTGTCATTTGGATTTTTTTTTTTTTGCTTCTGTGTGCTAGGAGTGTTTTTTTTTCTGATTGTCCTTACCAGTGGTTTATAGCGGAACGAACTGTTGCGTTGCTGGGCTTTAACTGACTAATGCTCCCAGTTTCGGCATTACTGCTCTCCATGCAGACTTGGACTTGGAAAGACTGCCAGAGCTTTATAAATTCATCTGATTATTTTCTAGATGGGTTTGAGAGGGGAGTGTCACTGCAGGGAGTTAACTGACTTGTGCTCCCTGTCACTTGCGGCGTTGCTCTACTTCTTGCAGACTCAGACTTGGGGATACTAATGGGAGAGCTTGTGCTCGCAGAATTGGGGTTGATTTTCCGGTGCTGCGTGTCCTTGGCTCGGGTGGACGTTTGCTATGATGGACTGCTGCAGGAGAGGTACCTGAGAGCGCGTGGGCTCCCATCTGTGTCGGCGTATCTGGGTGTGGGTTTTGGTGGGGTTTACTAACCGACAGACAATTAGTTCACTTATGGTACATCATTCCAGTTCCGGCTCATGAGGTTTGGCAGCCAATTTTTATATTGTTGGGGAACTGGCGTACCAGTGGTTTCGGGTTCTCCTTATTCAACCTGAGCCGGTCTGCTTCTTGTCATACTTGGATTTGGGGAAGCCAACCAGGTGAGTTTATTGAAACAAGGCGATTCGAAAACTTTATAATTTCCCAGAATGCAATTTTTTCAACTTTTGCTAATAGTTCTACCAAATACATTAAGTTTCTCTCTGTAGAAAACCTGAAAACCTTCACATGTTTACTCTGAAGACCAGGGCCATCACTGCATGGTTTGAGCTGAAATTCTTATCCCATAGATTTGAAATAGCCTATTAACATATGACACCCCCTCTACCGGCTGATTCGCTCACGTCGATCGAAATAATGTACCGCAATTAACTTCAACCAGCATAACAGCTTCTTCAGTCCCAAGCTCTCATTTTAGGCGCCCGAGCCGTAGAAGGCGGGATGCCGAATCTGAGGGGGGGGGGGGGGGGGGGCCCTTTCNGGGGGGAGGGGGGGGGGGGGGGGGGGGGGGGGGGGGGGCACTCTGCCCTAACCTTATCGGGCACAGCATCCATGTGAGAAACTAGGATTAGCTGGACACAAAATAGGATTTTTGATGTGTTTTAGCATATAGCGTTATTTATTTGTCCAGGTTTATAAAGACCGCGTTATTTTCCGTCTAAAAGGGGCAGAATGTTTTTTTTTCCGTTAATCCGTTACGCGAGCAAATAGATTATTTGCTTCGAATCTAGCATTCCCGCAGCAGTTGTCCCTCAGGGGGCATAGAATGTGTCATAGGGTTAGGTTATTTGGGTTCGCCCATCCATTGTTTTGGGGAGCAGCGCTGCCAGGAGTATTGTATAAGTTAGTGTTACCTTAACCATTCGTGCCCAATTTGCCTCCTTCCATCTTCATACTTCTACTGATGCTGCTTTGTTCCGTTCTTCCTCTTCTTTCCCGACTTGCTGTTCCCATGCCCGTTGACTCGTGCATGGATTCCACGTTTCTCGTGACATGCTCTGTCCCTTCTTTCTTCCTTTCTTTGGATCACGGTGTACTCTGTGGGAAGGGAGACTTAAACAAAGGAGAATACTACAACTACAATAACTACGATTGATATTCGTCTTATCCCCCAAACGTGTAATAGGATAAGAAGGCGATTTCTAGCATAATTGAGGCGTGCTGAAAACGAAAATGATATACATTTTTTGTGGAAATTAGGCAAACCAGGCCTGCGTCTTACCTAACCTGCCCGATATTATGAAGGGGCTTATGCCTCACTACCCGACAGAACGGCCTAAAAAGGAGCAAATTTGGCTCTTGCGTATCTAACCTAATCTAAAGCGGCGGTGCACTCCGACGGGTCAATTAAGAAGCTGAAAAGACGAAAATTTGATAAAACAAAAAATATTTCCACTAATAAAGACCTATATATTCTCAATCGGTAAATTTCAACGAATCAAACTACAGTATATTAATATAATTCTGAAGTTCAAGTGGGGGATAAGAAGAATATTGTCCATCACTACAATTCCCGCTGTAGCTGAACAATGGAGGGGAGTTTAAAATAATATTGACCATCTGTAGGCATTCGCAAATTTATTTGGACAACATTATGAAGCCGATCCAAAATGATTTTATGAATCCACAGACTATTTTGTCGTAATTTCTGTCAACAAACTTATTTCCTAGAATTAAAGATTCTGGTGGCGGAAATTTGGGGTCGGCAATAGGGCTCCTCACGCCTTGGCACCTGGCATGAAGTACGCCATCAGTTACTACGGTTGCCAACGCCGTTGTTGCATGGGAATGGCACTTGCGGGTTGACTTCATCCCCTCCGGGGGCATAGGATGGGCCATAGGGTTAGGTGAGTTAGGTTCGCCCATCCTATTTATGGGGAGTAGCGCCCCCAGGGGGTTTGTGTAGGTTACCTTAGCAATTAGCTAGGCCTTCGGGACGGCTGTCTTTCGTGCTCACTTTGCTTCCTTCCCATCTTTTACTCCTACTGATCTTTCTTCAATCTGTTCTTACTCTTCTTTCCCGACTTGCTGTTCCCATGCGCGATGAACCTGTGTGGGAACACCCTCGTGCATGGGTTCCACGTGTCTATCGTCACACTATGTGTCCCTTGCTTCTTTCTCTGTTAGATCGCCATTGCTGTGGAGACGGAGACTTGAACTACTCAATATAATAATGCGGGTTGACTTCATAACAACCATAGCCTCACTAAGTCGCCACGGAATCTTTCTTTCGGTGCCCTTTTGAAATTAATATCTTTTCCTATTCAGCATAGCTTTTGTTTCATCCCTTTTCTGTCCGATGTGATTTTCCATTGCTCTGGGAAGTCGTAACGTTTTTTTATATATTATGGTCAATTCCTTCGATTTCTTAAAGACCTTTGCATTACTTTGTGGCGCTTTTTCAAGCTAAACTATGTATCTGTTTACGAGTAGGAGTACATCACTGTCATGACTCTTTCAGGACCCTGAAAGCCTTCATTATTTCACTTTATTTTATCGGTAGAGAAGCAGTTTTGCTGAGCCAAGTATTTTGTGACTCGTCAGTTATGGAAAATATCTTGGAAAAGTTTGAGGAGCTACGAGGAATGTTAACACCCCTGGAAAGCAAATACATTGAATGCCCACCGAGTGACGCTTTGATCGAACTTCGGACAGGCCGTGCTCAATTGTCTTCAACAAACACAGTTGTTGTGAATAATTTTGGTGAACCCCAAGACGTCATTGATGTCCTCCATCGGAATCTGTTGAAGGAACTTCGTCGTAATGAGTAAGTTGACATTTCCCCTCAACTACTCTGTTAGCATGACCAATTTGATTTCAAGAGGGGCGAGTACATATTGGAATTTCACGTCGTTAATTACTTGATTCTGATTCTTCTAATTTCCACCCGTCCTCTGAACTTCTGGCAATGATTATCCAACTTTGTAATGATTTTTTTTTTAGTGTCTCGCCCTGATTTGTCGTGTTCGATGGCCCAGAGCCTCTAATTAAGGTTCAATTCGCTTTTAGGACCATCATGCATTTTCGATATTTTGAAGTCATATCTAAGTAGAAGGACGCATTTTTAACGTTTTTCATGAATGACGTTTTTGCCGCAAATGCTTAGTTTTCAAGATAATCGACTTTGAAGTTTTCATTAGCGTCCGACATTGCGGCAGTTTGTTAAACAATATGGCGGCGTAACGCGTTGTCGCTGTACACTGGTTTTTATATTTTTTAAGTAGTATATTAGCAAAACCAGATTTTTCTTCATAATTTTATGATATTTAAAGTATTCTAAAGGTTGAAAGACTAATTTTTAAGACATTTTTTCAAGAATGACTTAGGTAGGAATAGTAGGGACAAAATAATGAAGAAAAAGAATCATGACCGGCGCCTGGCGCGACGCCGCGACCCGCGATGAAGGCGTGAACAGTAGAGAAATGGCTGTTGCAATGGATGGTGGTTGTGCCGGCTGCTCCTTGGAATATTCGACCGTATCAAACAATTTCACAACGATGATAATGCTAGTGTGAAATTATTAATTTTGCATAGTGTAATTCTTTCAAGTGAGAATATAAAGGTAAAGTATTTTAATGTTGAACCTTCATTCATAATCGATGTTTTGAAATCATATATAGGTAGAAAGATCCATTTTAAGACTTTTTCTTGAAGGACGTTTCCGTCGCAAGTGCTCACCTATTTTTCAAGATAGCTGTTTGACTTTGAATTCCCCATCGTTTCTTTTTCTTTGATATACTTTTTTCCGGCAACAATGTGGTTCTTACTCATGTATGTTAGGAGGCTAGGCCTGGATCTGCAAGTATCCTCTGAAAAATATACCAATATTGTAAAGCAATACGCGTTACGCCACCATCTTGGAAAAAATTTATTATAAAATTTAAATGTCTGTATATTCAGATAGCATTTCTGTATTTTTATTGAATTCTCCCCGGGGGGGGGGGGCAGAGAATGGGCCATGAGCCATAGAGTTAGGTTAGTTGGGTTTACCCTTTCCGTGCTATGGGGAATAGCGCCCAAAGGGGTTTGTGTATGTTACCTTAGCCATTGGCTAAGCATTCATTATCTCTGTCTTTTGTGCTTAATTGGCTTCCTCCTATTTCATACTCCTACTGATCTTACTTTTTTCTGTTCTTCCCCTTCTTTCCCGACTTGCTGTCCTCATGCGCTTTGATCCTGGGAGGGAACACTTTCGTGCATGGGTTCCCCGTTTCCATCGACACGCTATTTATAGGTCTATGTCCCTTGTTTCTCCCTCTCTTAGATCGCCGTTGTTGTGGAAACGGAGGCTTGGACTATTCAATATAATATCATAATAAACTCTTGTGGAAGCGGAGCCCTAAACTAAATATTATAACAGTATCCCTCTACGCATTAATGCAATGTGGGAAACCCTCGTGCATGGGTTACACGTTTCCGGCAACATATTATGCATCCCTTCTTCGTTTGCAAGATCGCCGGAAGCCCTGGCGAGGAAGCCAAGTAATGCACCACACGTAATGACGTCACTCGATAAGCCCCGTCCACGCGTGCGGCCTTGTCCAGGTGGCCTTGGGCCAACTCACCCGAGAGGACAGAAACTGCTCTCTATCTATAGCCTACTCGCCTGCTGGATTTGCTCGGCCCAGCGCTCACCCAGCTCGGCCGGGTTCTGTATCTCTTGTTCACATCGGGCGACTACTCGGCCGACTGTACTGTCTCGACTGAGTACTTGTCATTTGTGAACTAGGCTTCATTCCCTCACCGAAGGGTTGCTGCAGTTTGCACGAGAGCATCTTACGGAATTCACTTTGCTTATCGGCTGTATCTAGCGCGATAGTTTTGAGATTAACGACTGAAAGTCAGTTCGAAGTGGCAAATTGAGGACTCGAGAGTGAAGTTATGCATGACGCGTTGAAGGTTTTCGGACTAGAGTAGTTCAGTCAAAGAGGGCAATTTGCAAACGCCTTGAATATCCCAAAATGAAAATTTTACGAACGGTTCAGTCAAATACTACCTCAAGTTACTCGACAGTGAACTAGCTAACCTTCTCATGTCTAATATGACAACGTGTCATTCGTTTTTATGGTTGGAACTGACTTTCCTGTCTTAAAGATGCGAAACATTAACATCAACACCCCATTTCCCTGGTGATTCGTTCACGTCTATCGCATTATTCTATACTCAGATTAGCTTCAGCTTGTCATAAATTCTTCAGTCCTGAGCTTTCAATTCGTTGCTCTAATGACGCCGCACCAACATATCTACCAGCATGGAGACTCCGCTCCCGATTCATCAATACACTTTACTCAAGCGCTGGCTATGCTCTCAGCATGTAGCGTTATTTATCTACTCAGGCTTGTAAATACATCCTAATATTCCTAATAAAGGTACAGAATATTTCCCGTCCACACGTTACGCGGGCGAATATCGAATTTGCTTTGAATCAGGGTTCCCGCTGCAGCTGAACTTTGGCGGGGAGTTTAAATAATGTCGATCAACTGTAGGCGTTTGGACAACATAATTCACCAAATCTGCTGTAATTTTATGAATCTACAGACTGTAGGTATTCCTGGGATAAATTTTGCCGACCAAATCACTTTTTTCTAGAAATAGTGTCTGGGTGACGGGAATTGGATGGGGGTCGTCAATCAGACTCCTCGCCCGAAGATGCACCTCTTCATCTGGCATAAAGTACGCCATAGGTTAGTAGTAGTGTATAAAGCACCGAGATACCGGATTTTGAGGGTAGGTTCCCCTCGCGCCGAAGGGTCACCGCACCGCCCCTTCCGGTTTCCCAGGCCCCGCCCACTTCCGGTTTGCGCCCCCCCCCCCAGACCCCC
>LQNS02278187.1:12363270-12373517 GCA_001587735.2 Parhyale hawaiensis
GTACAAGGTGAAAAAGTTCTACTCAACATTTTCTCAATGGCCTCATCACATGGAATAGCAAAATACATGGTAGCTATAGCTGTAGCTGTAGAAGAGAAATGTGCAAAAAATATTTCCACATTTACATTTTTTTAATTTGTGACTGAAAATTTAGATTTGAATGATATTTGTTTATAAATAGCATCCCGGAGTCGGAGTCGGACTAAAAATTCCGACTCCGACTCCGACTCCGACTCCCCCTCAAATCCTCCGACTCCGACTCCGCAACCCTGGTTTTAGGAGAAGGTCGCTAATTAATTGCGAATTTCTACCGTATAGCCTATGATAGAACAGATTACGAGAGGACATGAATTAGGATAAGTTATTATTTTTGGTACCGTCTACTGATTGAAAAGCTTGGGTGCTGCAACTACCTACACAGGATTTTTGGTTTCATAGGCAATGAATATTATTCGCGCCGCCGATTTTTTACGTTCCTTCTGTTGTTTCCAGTGCGATTGCAGTGAAACTTAAGGGACTGAACTTGTTTACTTTAGAGCAGTCGTTTGCTCAGGCCCTACGTAGCGGAATAAATCTGAGGCATTGCGCACCGGCAAGAACGATCTCTTCAACTACATAATTTTCACCGAATTTAAGTAATAGCGTGTGCAAGTGCTTTACTTACTGTATATATATTTAATTTACGTAAAATAATATTTCTTCTGGATTATGAATTTTATTTTTACCGAGCTTTCGACATTCTCAGCGAATGTCGTTGTCAAGGTGGAACTTCAAAACTGCAGTTTTGAAGTTCCACCTTGACAACGACATAATCCAGAAGAAGTATTATTTTACGTTAATTAAATATATGGAACCTGGATGTCCTTTATTTTCATCGATTACTGTATATATATAGCCAAGTTAACTTCTTTCCATCATTGCCGTCCTTCCTTTCATTTTTGTTGAAGATCAATCAGTAAAACATTTTGGTGCCTTTGTTACAGTACGCGTGTTTACTTGAAGGCTGCGGAGAAAAATTCCTTACATCCAGCGCCAGACGGGGGCACGCCATGTCGACTCATGGCGATATAATAACTGTAAAGCAGCTGAAGCTTTTCGCTCCACGTGACGAAAACTCCTAACCGGATATTGCTAATAGAAGCTTTAAATATTGTATGTGATATAATTGTGTATATGATGTCTATTATTATTACGATCCATCCGTAACCTAGCTGGTAAATAACTAAAGACTGCTATGTTTATGCAGATGCTTATCATGCTATCAAGCACTATTGACTCCCAGAGGAGGGTTCGTACTTCCCCTGAAACTGGTGTGCTTCATTAGTCAAAATCTGCGGTAGAGTCTTTGTTAACTGCCTAATGGATGGTCGCCACGAATAGTGCAATACAGTGTTCATTTTCTGGATTCTATGCTCTCATTTTGATTTGCCTGTTCTATTCATTTTGATATCGAAACAAAAATAGTTGTTGTAATACTTTTCCCTAGAGAGATATTTCAGTAATTGAATTGTATTCGGAACGTGACTGAATGGATACCAGCTTTATGGTGTACGCATTTCACGCTGCATTGATATATGTATGTAAAAATTACTAATTCAGGACCCAAATTGACGAGTCATGTTTTGCGGCTACTGCGTGGGAAAGCGTCGTCAGTACTGTAGTTCTACATTGCGACAGCAAACATAGCAAAAACAATCATTCAAGTAGTCAAGTCCCGCGTTTAAATAGCAATGGAGCAGGTAGAAATCGCGACACTAAGTAAAGTTAGGAGCACCGTAATTGTATAACTGCAGACACCAGGGCCGTAGCGCAATAACTCAAGCTTTAAATTGTTTCTCCTGAATTTTTGAACTCTGTATCTTTCAAATGTGTAAATACATATTGCAAGGTAAGCCCATTTGGTCGTGATTTGTCGAAATCAGCAGAACGAAGTAACATATAAGCCACATTAGTACTTCTTGATGTAACTGCACAGTATACGTATAGCTGTTTTTGTGACGTCCGTGTTGAGTGACTGTTCCACGCGTCCCTGTATACAGCCATCTTTCAGTCATATTAAAATTAGCATGTTGTTATATGTCGTTTCTTGCTGAAGCGATTGCATGCTCTACCAATTGGAATTGCCATAAGATATTTATACACCATTGGTGACTCATTCATTCGTATAACTCTCTCATTACTTATGCATAATGTACCGTGTTGGTCTAACACTTTTGACGATCCACTTGCAGAAATAGTAGTTATCTGTCTATATTTTTTCGACGTGACCTCATTGTGTAGGGGAGAACAGTCTTACCATATTAAACGTAGGTAATAATTTAATTATCTTTAAATCTTTTAATCCAGAAAAAGTAATATTGCTATTTCTCTAGTCTGATTATCCATTAATTGTGTTTTAGAAAGTAATACTTGTTTTTATTTCGGTCAAGTATCGAAGGAGATGCATGTATCGCTTTGTTTCCCCTGCTAAAATAGTCAAAATGTCAAATTCTAGAGGTCTCTAAAATAACTCCAATCATTTGGACTCTCCAATACTGTTACCCTAACAGAATTTCTGGATGCTGCAGGAGCTGTTTTACGATTTTTGCTTCTGGGCCGGCAAAAAATTCGACTATGATAATTTTGATATAAACTTTGCACCCGGTTCTGAAAAAAATATGCATTTCATGCTCGGATATCGACCTGACTAGAACAAGCTTTCTTAATTTTTATAATAAAATTTTAATAAATCGGCTGTTTTCATACCTTACGATAATCCATTGTACCTTTCAGAAGGGAAATGCTGTTAGTGTCTGAAACTCCCATCAAAAATCGACGAATTTGATTACCTCCGCCAAACAGGTTATGTCTGTCTATCTGTCACCAAGATAACTCAAAAAGTTCTAAGCCGATTTGGACGAAATTTACAGGGATTTTTAGGTATGTTGGGAGGAACAGATGATTAACTTTTGGTGAAGATATGTCCATCCGTTTGTTTGTTTGTCTGCCTCATTTTTCTCAGTACCATAACTCAAAAAGTTATGGATGGATTTTTATGAAATTAACATCAGTTGTTAGGTAGCCTATGTAACAAAGAGTAAATGACCAAAGTTTGGTAATGATCCGTTCGTTGTTCGTCACTGTTTTTAATTTTATGCTTGGTAGCACAATAACTCAGAAAATAATGAATGGATCTTTATGAAATTTATAGGGGTTGTTAGTAATGTTCAAAGACATAATTGGTATTAAATTTTGGTGCAGATCGGTTAGTTCGTTTGCATGTTTGACTTATGTTTGTCATAACGATTGTTAGCAGTATAACTCTAAAAGTTATGAACGAATCTTCAAGAAAATTGCACTAGCTGTTATTACTATCAAAAGACACTAATTATTAGATTTTAGAGTTTATACAAAAAATAATTAAGGTTTCGGAGCCAATTTGAATTTTTTTTTTTTTGCTACTGTTGCCTCGCTTGGCGGAGGTATGCGCTCACAGAGTGCTCTAGTTCTTAGTTGTTATCTCTGGACCCTTTTCCTACTGAAACGCTCTCACGGGTATATTATGACAGGCCTTATCCCTGTCATAAAATATATGGGCCCTACGACCCCAGGAGCAAACCCGAGTACCTTTTCCGCAGAAGATGTTGCATCTGGCCGCAGTTCCTGCTGACGAGGTTAGTTTTGTAAAGTTAGGTAGGTTCTCTATTTNAGATAGCGCACCTAGTCCGCGGGATTTCTCTCATCTCTCTCGTGTGGAAGGCCGTGAATGAGGCCGACCACTCGAGTGTCTCCTACTATGCTTTGCGCCTTGTTTCCTGCCCGTAGTAGCGCACGTAGGCCACGCCACAAATTTTTTGGTATTTGAATACTACACACTCATCTCTGTTGGAACGCCTGAGTTTCGGCTACGGAGGTTAAACAATGTTTTTAATAATAATAATCCTACTGAAAGTTTAGTCGTGCACTCGTATATATATT
The DNA here is from genome assembly GCA_001587735.2 of Parhyale hawaiensis. NCBI lineage: Eukaryota > Metazoa > Arthropoda > Malacostraca > Amphipoda > Hyalidae > Parhyale > Parhyale hawaiensis. The sequence goes on from LQNS02278187.1 coordinate 12,367,228, forward strand.
CCCGTCTCAATCTTGAGAAAGCCAATTCATTATGCTCCTATAAATATAGATCCAACACCCTCAGGGGCAGAGGATGGACCATAGGGTTAGCTAGGTTAGTCAGATTCGATCATCCTACGTTATGGGAAGCGGCGACCCCGAGGTAGGTAGTGTGTAGGTTACCTTAGCCATTATAAGCTTTCGGGACGCCTGTCTTTCGTGCCCACTTTGCTTCCTTTCACTTCATATTTCTACCGAGGATCCTTTATTGTGTTCTTCCTCTTCTTTCCCGACTTGCTGTGCCCAAATGAGCGTAGATCCTGTTTGTGAATACTTTCTTGCATGAGTTCCACGTAGGTATCTTGACGTACTACATGTTCCTATCTTTTCCTTTCATAGAGCAGCTTAGTCCTGATTTAGGGAGGCTTAAACTATCTTATATAACCGTAACTTGAATCAATCATTCCATGTGCACCTCTGGATTTGTTGGTCTCTTATCCTTTCAGCATTCTGCCCAAGGAGGACCAAAAGCAATGACTGAAACGCATTGTAATGAAGATCTTGTCTCTCTTAAACCCTGTTAGTACCTGTTGCTACAAGGGTGTTTCCTTCGATTCCATTCCTATGGGGAAAAGTCCTTTATAGCGATGTAGCACACCATGGTACGATTAGGGTTAATTTTGACAAGCTCCACCGCCCAATACAAACTGTATTTTCACACATGGAGTGCATGCCGAAATGCAATAACATTCTTTCAGCTAAGAAACATCGAAAATTTTTTTACAGAACTTGTGTGGAAGAAAGCGCTGTTTTTAAACTACACAAATGCAAATAAATCCCTTGCAAACAGCGGCAGAACGATGTGCAGTCACGTCATGTGGATAGTATAACAACGTATCAATACCCTTCACTGCCCTGTTGGCACAGTATATGGAAAACGTGCATTTACTCTGACTGTACCTATCCAAACAAACTCTAAGGCCGCCGCGGCTCCGCCCGCACCTAAATTGCAGTTTTATCTCTTGCAGCGGCTCTGCTTTTTGACGGGGTAGGTAGTATGCTAGATTGTTGACACCAAGGAGACAATATTATACTGCCTCCGTGGTTGACACCCACACCGTTATCGTACAAGAAATCTTATACTTCACCTGCAGGGAGAGCGCTGCACCAGCCACCACCGTCGACTCTCTCAGCACAGGTGAACAAGCAGAACAACTCCAACTCAGTTGCCTTGAAACATTTGGGACGTGTGGTTGTGTTGGTGCTAGTGCACCTGTGTGTTCCCTTCAATATATGTGCAACTCAACATTCTACTGATACTATCAACGAAGCTGCACATCGACATCATGAGTAAGTATACAAGACAACTTTATGCTGTTTCAAAAGTAAGGATTGCCGCAAAACGGGAGATTTCAATGCACAGAGAGAGTGAACCCTCAATATGCTCTGAATCACAGGAGCATAACAGTGAACTTGGGGCCACGTTCTTGTAAGTTAGGAGATGACGTGTGTTTTCTGTATTACGGTTTCCGTATTTTTGGATGTGACGCTAGAACAATATCTGTCGATTTTGTTGAAATAAATTTCGCCCGCTTCGATTACATGAAATCGCAACATCAGACATTAAAAACGCCGAGTTTACAAAACAATGATGTGGAAAACTCGTCACTTACAAAATAATGAAGGCATGAGATTACAAGTGTAGGCTAGCTATTATTTTCATTTATTACGTGATCTGAAACCATAGCTACTCGGTGGGTGGAGTATCAAATATGATTTTTTTTAGCAGGTCGTGGTCACCTGCGAGATAAGTGAAGCTTATTGCCAAATACGGATTACTTAGGCCGTTTTGAAAGTCCAGCTGTCGAGCATAGGCTCAATTTTTCAGCACATTCAAGTGCAGTTTATGCGCAGTATTTGGTTTCGCTCATGGGAGCAATGCTTTTAAATATATTCTCTTATTGGCACTATGGTAGGGAAAATGGAAATTAGTTAATTGTTACGTTAAGATACACAGTTTGATACACTACTTATTAACTTGCCGTTGTCGTAGTAAACTATATGCTGATGTAACAGATTTAAGAAGTATCAATAAATTTGCTTTCATGATATATCTACCTAATGTATCAGGGTGGAATGTAATGTGTTTCGGTACACTTTAGGCCCCTTCCTCTGGGACGATCCATTCAATGGGCTGGGGAGTATTAGGCCTAGGCTTGTCAACCAATATTTTAGACACATTGCTAATAGTCAGCTTCCGCCTGAGCTTGAGACAGAGATTTTCTATTTTTTGTGGCCACCATTCCACAGAAACCTATACCTGCCTGCTCAACATTTACGTGGAAGAAATGTTTACGATCGAGTCTCCCTGTCGCCGTTGGATGTGGAAACGTTAACACTGTCTGAGAAATGAATTAAAATTTGTTGGGTCACCGTCGAAACTGGGGATGTTGCTCCATGCAGGACTTCCCTTGCTACAGGGTTTTCCGTAATCTTAAACAACAGTACGGTCCGATTGTTCCAAATTGAGATGATCACCGTAATCTACTCAGGTGTAACTTCATATCAGAACACCATGTCCTTACCCCGTACCCTGGCTAATATTCTTAGACCCGAATTATTGCACAGCAGTTTTTCACAGAAATAAATGTGTACTAACATTGCTTTCTGTCTTATCTAGGAATGTAGTTTGGGAGGCCCCGTGGCTACAGCTACACAAACTCGCAACTTACTATGCACTTTCACTTAGCATAGGCGTGCGCCAGCCCTCAACATCGCCTTGTATGCCATGTTAGTGCTGTCGCTCAGAAGGCTGCACCTGCGATGCTAATTGCACCTTCTTATCATATGCATCTAAGTTATAGAATGTTATCGTTCACCAATCTGAGTGCTTGATTATTTCTCTCCAGCTTGCAGACTAGTTGTTATCTTTCTTCTCGGGATTTCATATTAATATACTCATGAAACATGTGTTGCTGCTTTTTAGTTTAATCTATTGTGTTTAATCGCTGGCCAGCCGTAGTGATAGTATTTAGGATCCAGTCAAGGGATGCATAGCGTATCCTTATCCTATTCTCTTAGGGGGCATAAAGGCATCTATCATAAAGTTAGGTAACCGTATACAGAAATAGTGAAACCTTCGGGGTATCTATCTTTCGACTCTATTTTTCATCCTTTTTCTTTCATCTCTTAATATTTTCATTTTATTCTGTGCGTGTGTTTCTGTTTGTCTTTATATCCTACCGATCGCTCTACTGCTTAACATCGCGTCTAAAGAGACTCATGAAACGTAGGCCCTATAGTCCTATCGTTTCGTATTATTTCCCATGACAACTCGATCGTAGACTCGACCTCACTCTGAATACTTTGAGGCAAAGTAGATACCTACCTACCTTAAAAAGTGTCATTGACTTAGTTATCAAAATTTGGTACCGTGATGCGTAATTTCACAGTACGCGAAGAGCGCAAAAGGTGCTCCATCAAACTAAAAAATAAAAAACTAGCACCCTCTCCATTGTAGGCTATGGAGAGGGTGCTCTTGGAATAATGAATTTTCAAAAACATTTTGACATTGACTTCACTTAACCTAACCTTCGCGCAGTTTAACATCTGCCGTTGCACTCGCGGCTTAGGGCATCTACTGTATGTTCTCAAGCTGTCTCCGAGTGCACTTTGCAAATGAACTGCGGAGCTTCCTAGAAGGAAGTTGTGCTTCCTCAACGGAGTCCTATTCCCTCGCGTGAATCCCGTTTCCTCTTAATACTTATCCCTAGACGAAATCCAACAGATCTCTTGGCGTAGAGTGGGCTGCAGGACTCTTCACGTGTAAAGTTAGTCCTGTTGTTAGAGGGCAGAAGTTGGGCCATAGACCATGATGGTTTGGTTTGCTGTGTCCACCCGTTTTATGTTATGGGGGGGGTCATGCCCCAGGTCCCAATGGATTTGAGTAACTTCTCATACGCCTGTGAGACCTCTGTTTGGTGCCCATCCTCTTAGCGGCACAATACCAATATAATAATGATCTGTCCTTCCTCTTCTTTCCCGGTCTGCATGTGCATTGCTCCAATGTCTCCAATGTGGGAACACCCTTGTAGATGGGTTCACATTCCTATTGATTTACTATATCTTCCTTCCTCTCTGCTTCCTGGAAGATCTTTACAGTGGCTAAGAAGTCTCAAACTAATAAAATAATAATACCACGTGGCTTATTTTCTTTTTTTTTCATCTATCATTTTCATTGGGTTCTTGTTTGCTTGTTTTTCCGCCTTCTCCCCTATATGGAAGTGCTTCTGCGTTCTTCATTTTCCACAAGTGTCTTTTTTCTTTATGAGGCCAGACAATAGGCAGGATGAGACAAGAAATAGACTAATACATATCCAGCCCAATGCACTGGAAGGGTTCCAAAGTCAAGTGGAGAAGTGTTAAAGGCGTACGAGGTTTAAAATACCACAAAAACTTGACCATCGACGTCGCTTGCGCCGCGTGGGCGACCATCTGCCTCCTGGCGTAGGAGGGGCGGCTGGACACCTCATCCTAAGACCTTGAAGCCCAGTGGCAGCCATCCTGGCAGCGTAGGCTTCATTTCCTTAGTTCTACATGCCCGCAATTATGTAGCTAGTCAGTTTTTTACTCGAAATTTATTCTTGAAGTCACTTACAAAAAGGACTGTGGTTCGGAAATTTAACAGTCTTTAGAGCTATACAAATAGTTAGCTACCTAACCCTTTATCAAGCGGCTGAAACACGATTTCGTAAGTATGTATAGCACTGTGGAAGTAGCCATACGTGGTTATTTGCACGGTAAAAGGTTCACCATAGGCAGGGGACAAGTAGCTCAAAATCGGTCTTAGTATAAACTATTTTGTGCTGGTGATGGCGCTATTAAGGTATTTGTGCACTGAATATCAATGCAAAGATTACGTAAAGAGATAATGTCGGGTGATTATGAATGTCACGATCTACACGCATCAAGTGCGTCCTGTCTCCACCATACATGGCGATGTTTGAACATATTGGCTAGTATTATGTGATGCTCATTCAGAGCGCTGTGCGTGATCGCGACTCACCTATTTTATTTGTTGTTATCGGCTCTCCCGTTTGAATTACAATTATTTGCTTTATTTAGAATAGGTACAACGTTACGTCCGGAGAAAAAGTACCTAAAAGACGTCATTCAAGATATGAAAGGACAACATGCGTCCACGGGTGCTAGATGAGTGAAGTTTTCGGCAGAAAAAAAGCAGACTATCTGCTCATTTCAGCATCCACTGTTAGGATTAATTAAGCAGTAAACGTGTATCAATGCACGCGTGTTTATTTTCTGTAAATTTACGAAATATTCCGTGAGAAGGGGGAATTTGCTTTGTTTTCCTAGTTCTCCATCAGTGGGCACTGGGTGCGCAATTGGTGAACCATTTAATATTAGTTTACTAGTACTCGTACGCGGAGCTCTTGCTTCTAATATTTGGTAAGGCAAAGTAGGTACATATTTTGCAGTAACTGCCGGTATTGTAACAGTGAGTTATGTGATGTATGAATCATCAGTCGGTCTTTTTTTTTTTACTTTGCGAGGCAAAATCACAGTTACAAGCAAGCTTCAGATAAGCCGTCTCTAACTGATGAAGAACTTAATTTTAATTTTATTAATGACTTCCGTGACGAATAATAAAAATAATACTCGCCAATAAAGGTACCGCTAGTTGATTGCAATACCTTACAATTTCACCCCTCTAGCCTATCTGTGCGTGCGTGGTGTTGAGAAGAGCATTAGCTGGTGGCTATGCACCATCTGTTTGTTCCCCCCCTCCCTCAGGGGACATAAGATGGGCCATAGGGTTAGGTAGCTAGGTTCTTCCGTCCTATGTTATGGGAAGCAGCGGCCACTGGGGAGTAGTGTAGGTTGCGTTATAGTTATTAGCTAGGCCTTCGGGACGTCAGCCTTTCGTGCCCACTTTGCTTCCTTCCTGATTTCGTACTCCTACTGATTTTTTTGCAACTGTTTTTCCTCTTCTTTCCCGACTTACCGTGTCCCTGCGCGTTGATCTATCTTCCTGCATGGGTTCCGCGTTTCTGTCGACATACTACATGTCCCTTCCGTCTCCTCTCTTGTATCACCATAGTTATGTCTATGGAGACTTGAATATCTGATATAATATTAATATTTGTAGCTTGAACCTACCTCAGATTCTGCCAATGGTTTTCGTAAGGGCTTGGGAACCTGTGATGCTCTGCTTCACATTTCTCATGTGTTGCAGTTGGCTCTTGATAGGGGTCATGAGGCGAGGTTGGTACAGCTTGACTTTAGTGCTGCTT
>LQNS02278187.1:12374657-12397203 GCA_001587735.2 Parhyale hawaiensis
TCATGGAGTTTCTCCGTTCCTGCGTCGCCAGTCTGGTGTGATTTAATAATAATAATAATAATTAGTTTGTGGTGACCGCTGCTCTCGGTTGATTTTTCGAATTTATACCCACGCTAAGATATGAAACACTGACACTGATCTCGACAGTACAACAGAGTGAAATTTGTCTAACTTAGAGACTGGCCAAGGTCCCATCGAATGAATTGGCTACTCGTCGACGAATGAGTGGGGCTATCTTAAAGACGATGGAATTAACAACATGAGCCGCAAGTTTAGAATCTTTATGCATGTTTCCTCAGTTCCTTGATGTTTTCCACAGTTTCCTTTGAAAAAAATTCAGCCAATAAAGGGTTAATAGGAAATTATGTTGGAATAGAAGGGCTACACTTAACAGTTCGCTGCCAGGGGAGACCCGTTGTGGTCGACCTTGGTAGGTGGCCACAGGGGCCGCGGATGCGCTCAGCCGCGAGGCTTCACCTGCTTGAACTCGTGGTGAGGTGCAACATGAGGCAGACGAGACCAGTTCCGGCCTGCATTCGAGTCTACGAGACTTTTCTCTACCGTTCAGACCTAGACAATAAGCCGAATAGCATCGATGAAGAGTGAGCCTGAAAGACTCCCACATAAGTAATCTCTGGCATTATGTACTCAGCTGAGCATCAGCCTGAATCCTGAATAGGCTGTACTACATGATATGGTGTCGAATTAGTGGCCTGACCAACGCTATATCAAGGAAATTGCAGCTCAAAAAAATTCATCTATACAGAGCTTGCAATAGAAATTCTAGGTACTTGGGAGTCTGAGAAAAGTTGGAGCTGAGAACTGTCCGAGGTCGACTCTTATCCCCCCTGCAGCGGGCTTATTCGTCCCGAGAATGACGGACATTTGCGCAAAAAATTAAATTGCGCAATATAATGGTGCTGTAGGTACCAACTGTTATAGCTCTAGGTCAAATGCTTTCTTACAGGTGCACAAGCTTTTGCCATGAAAACGTTAGGTTTCAATGTCGAAAGTTGAGATAATTAACACTAAAATACACTTGATACTTTGTAAACAATGGAACCTGGAATAAGTGAAGTTGACAGTAACAGGCTGTCGTAAGTAAATAGGGATTCGTCTTCAGCGACGTCTTATTGCGTCACATGCAGCCCGTGTTGAATGTGTGTGATACCTGAAGCGTATGTTTAGGAGAAAACCCAAAAAAATTAATGTGTAAAAGTTTATACTCTGATGTTTTGCATTTCATTTTTAGGTTTTTAGTATGATGAGTACGGTACCGTTGCCGAATGTAGACGAACGTTTGCTTGTAGCTGCAATGTTTCATTTCATTATATTTAGCTAATCCTTGTCTTGTGTTATCACAGTGTATGAGCGAGTTGCTGAATTAAGTTTCGAGTGTTCGAACTTCATTATTGGACGCCTTGAATATAGGTACGCAGCGTAAATTAGCTCTATAGGTACCATAGCTATTTGCCTAACTTGCGTTACTCCTGAGATAGTGGAGTCGGTAATAACATTATGGAATACATTGTATTTTTAGCGCCAATGGAGATCGTAGCAACTGTATGGGATATCGCAGAAGATTCTTACAACATGACATAAATGCGCTGGATAAGGACGGGATTTAGTCTATGATATAACGGCAGATCATGAGACATATATAGATGCTCTCCGGTCATGATTATGATTTTCCATTTAGTTGACCATGCAAGGCATAGGCTACAGGTGGATCACCCCTTAGGGGACATGGTATGGGCCATAGGGTTAGGTTCGCTCATCCTGTGTTATGGGGAGCAGCGCCTCCAGGGGGATTGTATAGGTTACCATAACCTTTAGCTAGGCCTTTGGAACGTCTGTCTATCGTGCCCACTTTGCTTCTTTTCCATTTTCATACTCTTACTGATGATGCTTTGTTCTGTTCTTCATCTTCTTTCCCTACTTGCTGTTCCAATGCGCGTTGACTCGTGCATGGGTTCCACTTGACATTCTTTATGTCCCTTTTTTCTTACTCTCTTTGAATCGCAGTGTCTGCTGAGAGCAGCGAGGCTTAAACTTGGAATATAATAGTAATGCGGATGGTGAGACCTAACTGCACACTATAGGACTCAGATGTGTGCACCTATGCTGACGCAGGTCATGATTACTATAGTTAGTCGTCCGTAGACGGAATACCGCTGGTTCAGAAGACCTAGAGACGCTCCTATGCGTGCTCAGCTGGTGAGCGCCTGTTGAGACATGCATGTACAGTTACACCACACCGTCAGGGAGGCTGGCGTCAACATAGGAGCATACAGTTACTGTGGCCTACTGCTCGTGTCTGCACGCGAATGATGCCAAAATGGAGAGGAGTGTTCGCTACGTAGTGTAATTTGTTACAAGTTCGAGGAACCTGGGATACGAGGAGCGTAAATAACCTTTTTCATCTACTGTACAAAGGATATGAAGCCTTTCTGTAGGGTTCCTGACGTGGAGTCGGACTTTTTTTTTGCGGGGAGGCGCGTGTGTCGGAGTCGGACATTGGCTTGGTCGCGGAATCGGAGTGAACTGGGCTTGTTTTATTAAGCAAAGAAGTCGGAGCCAGTAATAACCGGACATTTTAATGGTTCAAAGCGTCGGAATCGGATCCTGAAAAAACGTAGGATTCGCAGTCTTCTTAAGTCAAACGCTATCCATCCGCCTTCATAACCCGGCCTGGTAGTGTTATATAAGACGATTAACTTATATTCCTTTGTGCATATATGCTGCTGGCAGCTTATTCACATGATGTAAATTCGGTGGTTTTCATGTTCCACCCAAGACACTGATTGTTGAGCAGTTAAAGATGTATAGTTAATTTGCTAAGTTTGAATGATTAACAATAGATGAGTCATTCCGTAGATTTTATTTTACATTTTTCTGTTTCAGATCTCCTGAGTGGTTGTCTCCTCTTCTTCTTGGTAAGTAATGGATCTTATATTGAAACGTACCTTTGAGTTTTGCTAAGCGTTCAAGAACTTCCGCTGTTCATTAGCGACAGTTGAACTTCAAAACCTAGAGCAATTGAATCATACGCAGTTGAAAAATATTTTCATTCGCTATATGATTTATGTCTCTTGTTTGATTTCATTAAGTATATATAAAAGAACTGCTGCATACCTGAGAAAAAAAATAAAACACTAGCTATAATTTATAGTTTATTAATCAGCTGATACGGACACCCATCCTTTATGTTGTGGATCAACTCTCCAATATGTATATAGAAAAATATAAAAAGCGAATAAAGCGACACGTTTTCAAAAATTCTTTCAATCGATATGATAATTTGCTTGGTCGTGCATGCCAGTTCATTACAATACCCCCTCAGGGAGCCATTCTGGCGAATCCTATCCCTGTGTAAACATCAGTCAATGGACCTCATGATTCCAAGGGCTGCTCCGAGTGCCTTTACCGCAGGGGATGTTGCATCTGGCAGCAACTTCTGCTGATAAGGTTTGTGCTAGAGTTAGGTCCTCTGCACTTTCCCGTCTCATCTATGAGACGGGCCACCGATGGTGGTAAGTGACCCATCAAACGGGCCACGTAAGAGATCCTCTGCACAAGTATTTCTTTCTTTTGTCTTTTCTTTTTTTCTTCTCTTTGAGATGCTTTACGCTTGATTTTCCTGTTATTAGTAGCTCATTGACCATTTGAGACCAGTAATGCTCATATAAATTCGCACATAACTTGAGATCTTCCGGTAGAAACGTCGAGATAGAAATCCCAAACCACCGCAAGGTGGGTGTATAGCTCGTGACACAAGCAAACTTTTTTTTTCATTATTACTTCTTATATCAATCTATAATTTGAATCTTACGTTCCCAGTTTTTATGTTAGATATCGTTTCTTTTCTCATCCAGCTGAAGTTCATGTTACTAGTGGTGTAGTAACCCTTTAAAGACGTTTTAAAAAAATTAACATCTCAATAGATGATCTCAGAGTTCATTGTGATTCATGATGCACTGTTGTGTAAGTTTACACTGCCATTATATACCTAGTGAATCGAATTAAGTATCCATTACCTCATTATCTTCACAATATTATCACAACGTTTTGTGAATCATTCTTGCTCTTCTTCATCTCTGTTACTAGAGGATTATAAATCATATATCACTATCGGTAAGCATAGAAGCATAGCGTACGGTATATATAGGACCGATTTTACTCATAGCCAGTAATCTGAAGTACAGGACTTTTCATGTCGTTTTTTTTTTTGCATCTCCATCAAAAAATCATCAGCGATTGTAGCATATTATTCGACGCCGTTTTTTCAGACATCTGGTATTTGTCGATCATTTTCCTATTGGGTCACTCGCTTTGAATCATATATCGCTGTCTTGGTTAGGGAAGCACAAATATTCCCAATTAGAAGTTTGCGGTGGAACTACCGTGGCGTTTGGTCCATACATGGCCGCCGCAGGTTGCCTTTTGAGCGGAGCATCCGTGAGGCTCGGGTGCTGCTCGGTCGCTACGCGCGTTTCGTGAGTGGAACGGGTGACCTAGCCTATTAGGGTGATTTACGTTCGGAACGAGGTCGCACGTACCACCCAAAAACCGCGCATAGCGACCGAGCAGCACCCGAGCCACACGGATGCCCCGCTCAAAAAGGCGACCAGGTGCACACCATACGCCGAGCATGTTCCACCGAAAATTTTCAATTGGGTTGGATCTAAATACTTGCACTAACGACCCGTCTGCTTCAGCTGGTGGCTGCAGTAAGCGGCGATATGCTACGGAAGAGTATCGTGTTCGACAAAGCGACGCCTGACGTCTTCTACTGCCCTGTGGACAAGCCGACATCGTTCGAGAAAATGTACGTCAGATCTCGACCATTGAAGAAACTCTGCGAATTCGACGGAGAAAGGGTGAGTGCGGATTCTCGATACATAGGTATTTGCTTGCAGAATGTTTTGAACCCTGCTGTTATTCTTTGGAAAGAGTGCTGTTGCTTTTCGGATATCTTTGATTGTACAAAAACAAGGCACCTTATCTAAAGTGAATACCTTTATTTCAAAGTTGTTCACACGCCTAATTCAAGAAGCTAATTTTGGACACGTTTTATTGGGTTGTCAATGTCGATCTAATTAAAGCCCATTTGACTTGACTTGTCTGGAAATGCAGACAGGAACTTTAGCTTCGTCACTTTAAATCTGGTTGCAGATGCTAAATTTAGAAGCAGCTCGATTATGTTGAGACGATTCAAATCTCCATCGTACGAAGTTCATGGAAGTCTCACAGGTAACTAATTAAGAGTCAATAACTGAAACTTCAATCAGCAAGTCGAAGCCAGGGCACCTGCCTGACGCTTCGGACAGTCGAGCGCAGCTCAATCGAATGTACCCTTTATACAGCAGCTTTCCCTTTTTAACCCCATTGACACCAGGCAGTTTTACTTTATTACCCTGCTACAAAGGCTTTTTTTTATAGGAATGCAATGCGATGAAGAACATTTGTAGCAATTATAGCACAGCCTGGTGCAAAGAAGGCCACTATATATGTATATTTTTTAATACTGCCGCACAAATTAGATAAGATTGGCAAATATAACTAATCGATACGTTACCTTACAGTTGCCTGAAGATTACAAGAGTGACTGCTACAACGACGTTGATGAATCTGACTTTGCCTGCCGAGAGAAGAAGCGCATCATGGTAAGAATGTGTGCTGCTCGTGCATGATTGTGTTCACCCGTGGGTCCTTTTTTTCTGAATGCATTCGAGTTTTGAGCACAGAACGCTACGTCGTCAAGCCGCGTCATAGGCCTATGCGTTACCTTTCGTACATCGCAGCGAATTCATGTAATAATTGACTTCAGCCTCATTTTTGCATTTATAGCTTGCTCAGTAGAGTAGTTAATCTCCGTAAAACAATGTCAACGTACGCGGTCTGTGGTAGCTGCCTGGTAATTACCTCCGCCAAGGAGGTTATGTTTTCGTCGTGTTTGTTTGTCTGTCTGTCACCAAGATAACTCAAAAAGTTATGAACCGATTTGGATGAAATTTACAGGGATTGTTAGGTAAGTTAGGAGAAACAGATGATTAACTTTTGGTAAAGATATGTCCATCAGTTTGTTTGTTTGTTTGTCTGACTCATTTTTCTCGATGCCAAAACTCAAAAAGTTATGTATGGATTTTGATAAACTTAACATGAGTTATTAGGTATATAACAAAGAGTATATGACCAAATTTTGGTAATCCGTTTGTTCGTTTGTCACTGTTTTTAATTTTATGCTTGTTAGCACAATTACTCAAAAAATAATGAATGGAGCTTTATGAAATTTATAGGGTTTTTTAGTAATGTTAAAATACATAAATGATCAAATTTTGGTGCAGATCGGTTGGTTCGTTTGTGTGTTTGACTTATGTTTGTCATAACGTTTGTTAACAGTATAACTCAAAAAGTTATGAACGGATCTTCAAGAAAATTAAACAAGCCGTTATTAAGATAAAAAGGCACAAATTATTAGGTTTTGGAGTCTATACAAAAAAATTTATTGTTTCAGAACCAATTTTATTTTTTTGCTACCGTTGCCTCACTTGGCGGAGGTATGCGCTCTCAGATGGCTCTAGTTAGTCTTGATGTTGCAAACAATACTAGGTATTATTGTGTTTTAGCTAGGTCCAAAAAGAGTATTTTTTGTTTTGTTTCTATGTATTTTTCAGGTAGAATCAGAATCTGAAGTCCGTTTTTGTCGGTCGGACTTAGTTTTTGAGTTATAGGGGAAAAACCTATCCCATTATTTTCCTATGGGAGTAAATACCCAAGGAAGGTACAGTGCACTGGACAACCTTTTAAATAGGATTCTAACCTCACCTAGGTTAGATTAGAATCCGATATAAAAGGTTGTCCAGTGCATTGTGCCATCCTTGGGTATTTTCTCCCATAGGAATACAATAGGATAGGTTTTTTCCCTACAACTCAAAAACTAAGTCCGACCGACAAAAACGGACTTCAGATTCTGATTCTACATGAAAAAATACATAGAAATAAAACAAAAAATACCCTTTCTTTGGACTTGGCTAAAACTCAAAAATTCCCAATGCTATTCCTATATGAGCAAACTAAGTTTGGTATGCTGCTCCAGGGTTTACCTTTCACTGTTTGGTTTATGCTATAAGATACAGATGGTTACGAGCCTAACAGTGGTGTTTCTAAGAGAGAAGCTAGCATCTGTCACGCAGGGAAAGGTTAGCCTTGGCCACGTAAGACCATTTGCTCACGGTTTATACAGTGAAATTCCTATGGCAATGATATTTAATGCGAACCAACAATGTGATGCACTGCGTTGCAAAGTTAATAGGTAAAGTGTTCATATTTTTATAACTCTTGAAGCTTTATCTTCCACAAGTTGAATATAAATATAACTTAAAGGAATATATAACATTAAGAAAATTAAAAGTGTAATTACAATCGGTCTAGGAGCTCTGAAGGATACATTCTACGTTATTACCAAACTACATGTGGTTTATTTTATCGTAGCAATGCAGCATGTATTCGATAAGTGTTGTAACTGACTGGCTTTGCAGCAACCTTTTTCATTTTTGTATATACAGCGCTCGACAGCCGACGCGCGTCACCAGATGCGCGTGGTCTATCTGGTCCTAATACCAAATTGACTAATAAGATCTTCTGATCAGGTGCCTATTGTCGATTTTCTACAAGGGTTTCAGAATCGGAATGCATGTTGGAAATTGTGAGGGAGTCAGGAGTCGGAGTCAGAAACTGGCTTAAAAATGGCCCATATTTTGCTTAAAAAAATATATATATTGGAATCATAAGGAGCTGGACAGCTTTGAGTTCCAAGGAGTCGGAGTTGAAGACGGAAACTTCCGGGACCCAAGAGTCGGAATCGGACTTGGGCAACCGACTCCGTAACGCTCTTCTCTACAGCAGATGATGTAAGGATTATACGGACTGGACACAACTCTGACTAATCACACATTTCAGTCTGAAGAAACATGCAGTGTTATACATACAAACAACCCCATTTACTGAATATATATTTTTCATGGTCATTTCAATATTGTCTATTTTCTGGGCGGAAATAATAGTGCTATTTTTACGAGAAATAAGGGTTTGCTCTGTGCGTTGATGGGTTAATGCGATGTAAACTGAGTTATATGGAATATATAAATTAGTATATCGCCTTCAGTCAGCAATACTGCTTAACTTTGCCAATGTGTATACTGTACTAATTTAACATTACCATGAACATGTATCCACATATTCAAAGTAGCGATGTGCCTCCATCTATATAACATATGCGAACGTATTTATTGCTGTTATTAATTTTTCCTGCTTTCATATATGACAACGTGGTGATTGATTAATTAATAAATAAAAGATAAATTGGCGAAAAGTGTGCACTGATAACCTCAAAGATCTTTCCCTGGTGTTCCGCTAAATATTGTAACATTCCATATTGTCCTTTGGCGGATTCCTGTAATTTCCTAGAAATGAATTTTTATCATTCACTGACGTGAGACATCTGTCCGATTCACTGAGCACAAACCAAAAACTCTTTAAATAACCGCAGTAAAATGCGTACAATAAACTTATGTTCCATTTTTGTAATTTAAACTTAAATCCTCGAATTTAAGAATTATGTCTCTCAATCATTAAGTTGCGACTAAGATAGTTGATTTTCACCGTCAATAACCCAAACTATGACCTGTGCTGGATTCCTTGGCACTGCATGCTAGCCTCAGTATGGCTCTATTTTGGCTGGAGTGCACCATTATTTTGAAAATTTGGATATGATTTCTAATGCTCCACATGGGCAACACGCTAACGATGGTGGTTACATACATCAAGCTGACATACATACATCAGTACTGTAATGGAGTTACTAACGCATTTCTGATATTTCACCACCGGGAATAAATGGATTTTATTCGTGGGTATCCTATGATATCTTTGCAAACAGTTCATCATTGCGTCAACTAATACTATCTTTCCTTCATTTCTGGTTGACTTCATGCTCAGCCAGCCATGCATATGATTGCGGCATCAACTTTAACCGACCAAATTGTAGAAAGTGGCATGATTAATCTGGATTTCGACGGAGAGCGCGAACATAGTTTACAATGTTGACACAGACTATCATATCAAAGTGGCATTGGTTATATGCAATATTTTACATTCTCACACGATAACTGTGTCATTTGCCATCGAACTCAGGCAATAATTTGCTTTGGTTACATTTCAAAGGGTTAAATCCACTCAAGTTTCAGGTTTACATCACATTACCGTCAACTTTAACTGTTTACTCATCAGTTAACAACATTAACTTTTATGTTTTGTATCACATTACTATTAGGTCTAACTTTCTATCGGGTAACGTCCACACTAACCCTCCATATCTTGTCACTCTCACTAATTTGCAGATGCGGTTAGACGAGGAAGAAGCAGAAGCTCTGGAAGCCGCCGCTGCGCTCGCCAAAGATGTTCACGCTAACGCTCTTTAGTGTACTAAGTAACCACGCCGGTGCAATTCTAGTAATTGATGTCGTATGCAATTATGTTCTCATATTTAAACTCACTTTAATGTATCTAGCTAACTGACTTTTGTGAGCAATAATTCTCGTTTCATGAAGGACCATCTCGTATCTGAACTCGCTTTATTGCTTCGAAACGAAGCAAAGTCACCGACACCATGTATGGTGGTTGCACTTCTTTGAGACTTACTCGGAAATAATCAACAGCGATTATTAATAATCACGTCGAATGCTGTGTCAAAGTTGATCTTGCATTTTATTATCATTAACCTTGCGATATTTTCTAATATTCTGTACGTAACAAACAATGAAATTAAACGAGTTTTTCCGTTATAAGAAGTTTTATCCGTAGAATTTGTCAAGTCTTGCTTGCAAGTTTTTCTTTAGTTTTTTTTTAATTAACACAACGTATAACTGTGAATATTGCCCTTACGTACATGGATGGATCTGTACTGTAACAGTGAATAGCTTTCATATCACTCCTTAGTGTACTGTACATATTAAAATGGTAAGAGTTAAAATCGGTGATACTATCACATTAGTTTTAAGAAATTTGCATGTGTTTGGCTTAAAGTATAGTAAACAAGTTAGTGTATACAATTCCGTAGTTAACATCAAAGATACCAGGTTGCGTTGTTTTGCTAATTTACCTGGGTTCTTTATCCCATTATATTCCTGCGGGGAAAAAGTTTCTTGGAAGTAAGGAGATTGCGCATCCAAGCCCTGGCGGCTACGGCTTCAAAGAGTTAAAATTAATTAGTGTAAAGCTATACTGAGTTTATAATTTTCAATTTAAAAATTCTAAGCAGTTTTGAAGTTGCATGCACATTCGTAGTGTTTGCGTCCCAACTCGTGGATAATTCGCGTTAGGTTGATATATTGGGCTATGAATATTTGTCAGTTGGCAAGCATGGGAAGGTAAAGTCATTAACAGAAAGCATTCCATTAAGCATGCTTGACCTAGTATTCAGATAGTATTACAGACTTTGTTTCTATTGATACGTTTCATTAACAGAGGCTGCAGACGATTTACGATGAACAAATAGGTTGTTGACCTAGTGCACCAAGTGATACACGAGTCCCTTATTCGCCAAAGCATGCACAAACTGAGAACTTCGACACTTTGCGTTTCGCTTTAATGTCTTTTTATTATTAGTTTAATTGCTAAAGCAGCTTCCTTAACGCATAACGGAGCATCTCGTCTCGCTTTGCTATGTGCTAGAAGGCAAAATGGCGGTGTACATTAAGAATTTAATCTTTTTGTGCTCATCCATTAGTGGCTACGGTGCTTATATCATTTTTCCATAACCCCGTCGACGAGATGAGTACACACGTTTTTTTTTTCTACAGTATAAGAGCTCTTTTCGAATTGGTCATTCGAATTAAATTATCAAATATATTCTTAATCAGCACAGAAAGGAGCAAAATCACAACAAAGTTACTCCTAAGTTGCTTGGAAACAAAAACCCTCTCCCCGAAATGATAATTGGGGAATGGGTTAATATGTGTACTTTCTGTTATCATTGCGTATCAGACTGGATCTATCAAAGTCTAAATAAGATTATACTAAGTTCAAATAGTATGCCTCTTAATAAACCACAGTTTACAGCTGTCTCAGCCACTAAGCTCAAGTAACGCAAGACTTCTCGATGGAAGTCCATAGCGTAATATACAAATAATACCAACAATGTATAGGTTACTTTAGGAGATCGTGGTAGTCCCTTGACTTTGCCTGCAATTTTTATGTGGTGGCTGAAAAGTTTTCGGTAGCTTATTGTGCTTCATAGCTTTTTTTTCTTCATGGCACGATAATGTTGGTACGATTAATTTGCAGCTTAGAGCGCTTTGCTTTACCTCAACATTGTAACAGTTCTGTTTTTAATAATTAACTAATCATGCTGTCTGCATTTACTGTTTGATTGCCTGCTAGCCTGTACAAAATAGGCTATATGCATTTGAAATCAAGTTGCCCCATGAATTCTGACCATTATCAGCATTGTGCGCAGCATGATGCTATATTCTCAAAAAACTGCATGACTGCCCTAAACAGCTGACCTACCTTAGTATTGAGCTACAGAAGTGTGCGAGATAGTTGGACAAATAGAGACTAACTTAGACCTTTACCAAAGCTACCTGTGTTTACGAGAGACTAATATATGGTAATACACACTATGCGTATTTTTTCCTCTGCCTACACAGTGTGAGCCTGCTGTCTACTTGCCTAAACGGCGTAATTTTGCGATGATGTTAAGGGGCCTTCGACTGGCATGGGGAAATCGAGTTGAATCTGGGCTTACCTTTCCGAAACTTCAAAAAACAGAGTTGATTTTGTTGCAGTAAATTCTGGTGCACCCCGAATGTGATTGAGTCTGCTAAATAATCCATTATATAAAGTAGGATGAAATTGGAAGCATCATGGGTAATCAAAATGATATTGACGACTAAATCATGATCTTGCAGAGCGATACCAAAGCATCTCTCTAATGTTAAGGATAATTTAAACCTGGTGGGCTGAGCCTAGCTTGGTTTCTTCGCGCTGCTCGATAGTGCCTCTTAAATTCGTAGGTACGATAGAGTTCCTCTGCAGCAAGCATCCTTTCTATTGATGGAGCATAAGGTGAGTGTGTCATTCTGTAGCCATTCACTTTCTGTAGCATTTCTAATTCCGCCATTGCTCGTGCAAAAGTTCATGTATCATAAGTTTTTGTTTCCATATGTGTTACCAACAATCTATGCTTGCACTTTATGTGACTGTTCGTTGAATTTGTTATTGCTTATTTTCAATTTGGTAATTCATTGCTCGAAAATTACGAAATGTACTTTAATTCCTTTTTTTTTACGCTACTTGCACACGAAATAACAATCTTTGTTATAGATTTATTCAGAAATCCGAGGTAACATTACGGGCAGAGTCGTGCCCCTATGGTGCCACTGTTAACCTTAGTCACTGATAAGCCTTCAATACGAATTTCTCCACACGACTGCCTTCATGCAAATACTTCTATGTCTACTCCTAATACTGCATGCTTTGGATTTGTTCCCTCAGGGGGCATAGGATGGGCCATAGGCCATAGGGTAGTTACGTTCGCCAATCTAATAGGTTCTGGGGCCCCAGCAGCACTGTCGTCGCTCACGACGATTTTGCGTTCAAGCAAGCTTTCCTGCGCTAGTCACCGCTAAAATAAACACTACCTAGCCTAACTTAACCTAACCCGACCTGACGTCCCCTTACCTAACCTAATCTAACCTAACTTATCTGCCTTCAGCGGTATATTCTGGCGGGCCCTTTCCCTGCCAAAATATATTTGGGCCTCACGAACCCAAAGGGTCCCAATTGCCTTTTCCGCTGGAGATGATGCAGCTCCTGCTAACGAGGTTAGTTTTATAAAGTTAGGTAGGATTCTCTTTCTGTCGGATCGCGCTATCGTCGTTCACGACGATTTGTGTGCGTGTTGTGTACGCAGATCGTATGCGTGTGAGCGGCGTTCAAGTTGGTGCGCCGCGCTGCTCGCTGTATCGCTGATTAAGTTAGGTAACGTTAGGCAAGTTTAGAAAGGTTAGGTTCGGTTAAGTTGGGTTGGGTTAGGTAAGAAAGTTAGGTTGGGTAAGGGTAGGGTAGATTAGGTTAGCCTAGGTAGTGTTTATTTTAGTGGTGGCGCGCGCAGAAAAGCTTACTTGAACGCAAAATCGTCGTAAATGACGATACTGCGACCTGGTACACGGGAAATGTCTAGTCTTTCTCGTGTGGAAGGACACTAAAGAGGCCGACCACTCGAGTGTCTCCTATACTTTGCGCCGTGTTTCCCTGCCCGTAGTGGCGCACGTGACCACGCCTACCCAATATGCGGTATTTGAATACTGCACATGTAGTTTTTCTGTTGAAACAACAGAGTTGCGGCTACGGAGGTTAGACAAAGTATATAATAATATAATAAAAATTTACTACTAGACTACTCGTTCACTCAGTATAATGTGCTTGGTATGATGTAGCCCTACCAAGCCAGTTAACTGTGGTTCCTCTGGAAACCTATTCTACTGCTAATAAGCTTCAAAATATAGCGTTCTGAAATGGATATAAATTTCAGGCAATCTTTTTTACGAATCGATCTTTTTCTTTGATTGATCCACATAAATAGCACCAGTGGTAGTGTGAAACTGACGTACTATCACATTAGTGGTTATTTATGGTTTCTTTTTCACTAATTTCGCTAGTACTTTTCTGGTCAAAAGTACAATTATTGTACGTTGTACCTCAACGGGCTCGGCTGTAGTTCGTACAAACGGTTGCGTCCATTAACTAGAGTGTTAGCAAGAACGTATTATTTTCTGTTCACAAGCTCCAATGAGCAACTAGTGTTTAGTATTATTCTTAAGTTAGTTTTAATCATGAAAACCTCAGGCGCTGTGTCCTAATCTTGTTGGCCACAGTACCTTATGAGAAAAATAAATGATTTTTATTTTATTATTTTTATTTTACTAATCTATCATTGTTGTTTCAGATGAGGCTGAATCCTCCCGGCAGTGAACTGATTCCCAACGAAATAACAAACGAGATATAAAGAAGATGTTACGACCAGCTTCTGCTTTCAGAAAAGAAGCTTCTCTAGTTTATGGATACTTTCAGCCGACAACAAAATGGATATCTTCTCCCGGTTTTTAACGGGGGGGGGGCGTCCCTGCAGCTTTATATGATGCGTCATAGCTTCATTAATCCATAACTGAATAAGTTTTGCGCGTCCAGCTACGTAAAAAATTGTGCCATTTACTTAAATGCTAAGTTAGAAGTTTACGATTTGTATGCAGTTTTTCTGGGCCGAATACTTGCCTTTAATCCCCAAATAATCCTAATTTTCAATATGGCAGCGGTGAACAGACATTTATAGGCTAGATGAAAAAGTCTAAGTCAATAATATAGCTATCATCTATATTTTGTTCGGTAGTAATGTGGTACAAGAATCCGCTGTCGAACATTACTCAGTAGTATAGTTTTGTTAACAAAGAGCACAGGTGCAGGCATGTCGTTCGCAAGGGGGCGATGTTTGGTAAACCATACACAGCTACATGCTTCCTACCACCAGCCGGCGCTACACAATCTTGTGGTGGAGTTGGTCGAGTTTTTGTAAACATTGCAGTCAATTAGTATTTTATGAATTTTTTAATTAAATATAAGCTATTTCTTTCCCAGTGTCATGTGCTAAGTACGGGCAGCAGCTAGTTATGCCTGAATTTGAAGTACAGTACTGTTTAATCTTTTGACAGAAAACACTGGAACTATAGGAAAACCCGCGTATGGGCGTGGCCAAGAACGCAAAGCAACTTTGCCAAATCTCACTTGAGCGCGTGGTATAACTTGTCTCAATCAATAAAATTATATTTATATTCGAAAACTCGAAGTGCATTAGTCAATAGATTAGATTTGGTACTGCTGCGTTCAATTCAGCCCTGCCCTTAAAAAACTGCTTACGCTGGTTTGACTATAGTGTAACGGTACATATAGGAACTTCGAGCCCCTCTGTCAATATGCTAAAAAATTAGGAAAAGAAAAGAAGAGAAAACTTTTGTAGTGCGGTCAGCTTTTTTTTTTTCTATCAACCCCATTTCATTGACATAAAAGACTCAAGTGTCGAACCTCAGGAGAAATAATATAGCAGTTTTCGATGGAGTTTTTAACGGAAATTTGTGTGCCAGTTGTATGCACGTTACTAGGATCCCGAATAGTTTTGCGTCTCGGAATAATCGGTGCCTGCAAATTTAAAAATGAAATAGTGCTGCCTGGAATCGCAGTTTTGTATTAAAAGTACCACTTTCTATTGCCATTTTGTTTCTGGAAATGAAACCATCAAGGGGTAGACATAAATGGGCCATCAGTTTACTAGTCAGAATAGATTCTCCAAGTGTGTTGATTAGAGCTCCCAATTGGGCCCGATTTGTTAAGTTATCGTTCGTTAAATGTCTTTGATACGAAGTACGTCTTCTTTATGCGTTATATGGTATCAATAATCATGAGTTTTCTCCGTCATGTCGCGTTGTTCTTGTAAGAGGTTATCCTTAGTGAACGGGCTTCCAAATTATTTATTTCCTATAACCCTTGTCGCGGTTATTCGAGCTAAAGTTTGCAACATAGTACTGTAATTGGATTTTATGAAATCTATGTTCTAATGCGGTGGCACTTGCTGAGGTTTTATTCATATGTATGTTGGCGTGTGTCTCGCAAATTCTCATTAAACACCGCGAAAATTTTAAAATGGAAAGAACTTTTGTTGATTTGTCACTATAGGTATTTAAGGTTCTGCAAAATATGTGCCATCGTAGAAATACTGCAAATCTTTCTTTTTTTATTTCGTTTGTATACAAAGAAACAACTTTAGGAGTTATCACTTTTACGGTGCAACGTCACGGCAGTTATTTCAATAAGTTAGTTCTGTAATGTGATTTCAAGCAATAAGATTTCCTAATGTAATGCTTACCTATTTTTCAATATATCAATGTAATGGATTTGGAAACTAAACTTTGGCAATTTGATCAAGAGCACCCATGCTATACCACAGTCACAGTTTCCAGCGCTTACTGTGAGTTTTATTCAGTAAACTGCAGGAATCTATACCATGCCCTGTATTAAGGGCCCCAGACACTACACATGCCGCTAACTCAAACTCAGTGCGCAAACCCCAACTCGTGCAGTGAGTGGAGACGCTCATGCCCCAACTCAATTCAAATTTCTAGGCATGAGTTGGAGTTGGAGCTGATCAAATTTTACTGATATTTTGTCGGCGGCGCCTGCAGTTTGTATTGCACAAGGAGGATTATCTTTCTTCAACCTCCTTGGTGCCGCCGACTGTTTTTTGCAGCGGAACAGAGAGATTGGGCTTGCGCAGTGTGTGGGGAAGCAGGCTTGCGTAAGTCGCAGCTCCAGCCTTGTAAGTGCTTGGGTTGGCGGCATGCGTAATGAATGGGTCTTTTTTTTTATTACCCCCTGGTGTCTTCCGTCGCCCAAAAGTATGATGTCGGTAAGTTGACCGAAGTTCGAATAATATTAGTCTTACAGTACCACTGAGTCCGAGAGTCGGGATATGAAACACCAAGCAGGCAAAATTAAAGTTTAATAGGGACTCTTAAAGCTAACAAACTTGGCTTGTGGAATGGATAAAGCAAGGGCCCGTCGATTAACCAGCCAGTAGCAGCACGAGGACTGTGGTGCCGTGCTATGCTGCGGGCAATGGGTGGCCGCGAGGACGATTCGACCAAGTTTCCGAAAGTTGCGGTTGTGATTGACGGTAGTCGCTTAGTCCGTGCTAGGGGAGCAACAGCATCGCCACGCTAGAACGTATACACCAGTGGCAGTACGAGATCGAACTTCAGGGGTAACTGCCGCGGCCTAGATCGGGAGCAGCAGGAGAGCATAACGCCAGTCGACGCGGTAGGACGTAGCAACGACAGTCGACGCGGTAGGACGTAGCAACGACAGTCGACGCGGTAGGACGTAGCAACGACAGTCGACGCGGTAGGACGTAGCAACGACAGTCGACGCGGTAGGACGTAGCAACGACAGTTTGCGTTCGGGAGACGGTTCCAATTTAAGATTAAGAAGTCGACGGGAGCGGGGCCACTGGCTACTAGACAAGCCAACGCAACATAGCCATTTTACAGCTCGGATGTAGTGGAGGCCACTGCGGAGCCAAGGGAGAGACTGATCGCAGCCCGTCTTGCTTCAGAATGCAGCGCAGAATTAACACAAGTCGAAACTTCGGCTCGCGAGTGAATTGTCCAGGGCTCACAGCTACGTACAAGTCTTGACTGAAGCCAGTGCTGCCAGCGGCCCTTCTCAGAAAAAAAAAGATTTGCCTCAAAAACCCAAGATTTAAAAAAATGTTTTGTTCAAGCGAACAGTATAAACGAATAATAACTGAATTTTGTTTTTAAATGCACCTAATGAAAACTCAATACAACATTCATTTAATAGTTTCCTTCATTAATGGCAACTTTATTGATCCTTTGCTTTTTCTCAGCCTTGCAGCGCATTGCCTGCAAACGCCACCACCATCGTATATGTCTTATGAATTCTGGCTGAGGCTACCATGACATGCTCGTTTCGCCATATTTAAGGCGTGTTTAATTGGGCACCAAAGTTCAGGTTTGGAGGTTTCACCTGAAAAATCCTCTTGACGCAGGCAAGAAAGCGTGGACGCACAGTGAAGGTTTTCATAACTCAGTTGAAATCAGATAATTTCGCTAACTTGATTCAAACCTTTTTTGTTACATGAATTGTAGCACAACTGACGAATTGTCATTATTTTTGATGCAGTGCAGGTCTTCCGTGAATCTAAAACTCTTGTACATGTCATAATGAGTATCTACCATGCTTAGAGGCACCAAATTTTGAAATTTGCTGGCTAAATTTTGAAGTGAAGAGGGTAAACAACTCGACGCTCGGCGAGTCACCTTGGATCGAATATCTTGATCGATTTCGTGCCTGTTCACCGAGTCACTGACGAAATAATGCATTTATAATTTTATTGCTAATAAAAATAAATATTAATGGTGAAAACATTTTTTTCCTTCAAAAACTTATTATTTTTTCATATGAGCTTACCTACACGTGAGTCACATACAAAAAATCAAGATTAAGCGTGTTTTGAACAGAAAAAACCTAGAAACCAAGACGATGACTAAAAAACAAAGATCTTTGCTTAAAAACCTAACGCTCGCAACACTGAAGCAGAGGTCCGGCGGGTGGGTAGTCATCCGCTCCAGCCTGAAGGACTTCCCGCTAGGTTTAGGGGATGCACCATTTTCGCCAGATGCGAGAGTTGTGGGAAATTTCCTGACATATTGGAGACTTTATTCATTCAAGTCAAACTGCCGCAGAACTTCGCCAATAGCAACTCGACAAAGAAGGGAGGCACTAGGGACTACCGAGGCACTCGCAACCACAGAGACTTCTCACTGTCAGCTAGACTGTTTGCTCTTCGCGTGGAGTTAGGTTCGAGCAGTTTCCGCCTACCGCAAGCGCTAGCTTAGCTAGGGACGCCCAAGATCTGGGGCGAGTTGCAATCAGACGCTAGTGTTACCCTCACAGTGTTACCCGTGTATCAATGAATGCGACGTGCGAATTTCGGCTAGCATGAACACATAAATTTCTGGCGGAGCATTATTTAGGCTGTGTTTTAGGATGAAAAGTAAGAAAAATTACTCAAATTTCTTCACAAGCTAAAATTATTGGAAGCACTATAAGGCAATCATACATTTTGTAATACTAATTACGGATATCATAGTCATTGTTTTGAAACAAAAGCGGTGTTCCTCAGCTCATAACCAAGCGATTTAGGAGGGTTGTCTTCGGTGATACTGATACCCAACCTGAGTGTGTGTCTCGCATATGAGGCCGGTATACCACATGTGACACCGAAGGCCTGATTGCAACACGCTCCTAGTCGGCACAACTAGATGCCTCGCTGAAGTACTGCAATTAAAAAAGTTTGTTAAACCACCCTACCTAATTTACTTTGAATTGTAGGTGATTTTTATTTTAGGTGACAATATCAAGAAACTAGCTTATGGCCGACATAAATTTATTTTTTCCTAAATTTTAGCGATTACGTAGAGCAGTGGTTCTCAAACTCGGCTATACCTGGCACCCATGGAGAACTTATGTTCTCGCACCCCAACAAAATTATATACCCCCATGATGACAAAAGAAATTAGTACGAACTTTGGTGCCACAAATTCAAGTTAGGTAATTTTTGAATCACTGAGAAACAAAACTATATTTCGCTCTCCTGAAAACATCCTCTGCGACCTCATGGAGGTCCATGCACCCCAGTTTGGGAACCCTCGCCGTTGATAGATAAAGCTATCTCACCCCTCCTCCTCCTCCTCCCCCCCCCCCCCCCCCNGTTATTATGCCCGGCAGCGAGTTAACATCGAAGCACTTCGAGTTGAGTAAAGCAGAAAAGTTCGTTGATACGAGCACTCCATAATAGTTTGAAAGAAGAAGAAGCAAGAGAAAGTTTTCCTACCGAAAAAATTCAATGTGATCTTCAATGTGATCAGCTTAATAGTAAAGGTAATTACATAAACCTCCCTGATTCAGACAGCTTTAGACGAATTCAATGAGCCCGGACCCCCCCAGTTTCCCTCGAAATAAGTTGAATTTAATGGAACCTCGGTCTCGTTAAAGTTAATAATAGTAAATATACCGTATTGTTGACAAATTTATAAAAACTTAACGTTTCGGAAGTTGAATTTCCATCCTCAGAAATCTTAAAATCTATAACAGTCACAGGATGAATACTAAAATATTTTATTTGGCATGACCTAAGTATGGACTGTATGGGTAAGTATGAACGTGAGAGCACCTGTAGAGCGAATGACTGCGGTGCGCAACGAGGGTCTATATATAAGCGTCGAACAGTATGGGAACAGTTTGAGGCAAAAGTGTCAGTCATGGATCGTGACGAGCCACCCACCCATTATTCCCATTACTGCCAGTCTTCAACTTGTCCAAACACAATGCTCGTCCTAGGCTTAATTTTCCTCTTCCTCTTAGAAATTAGATTTCCGGTAACTTCTTCAATATCCACTAGAATATTCAACAGCTATGGACAGCACGTGTAGTCTCAGTCTTTAGAAAATACGAGAAATTCTCTATGAAGCACAAAATCCAAATTAGACCTCAAATTTCTGTACTGTTGCTAAGCCTACAAGGTTATCCCCAAATTTCTTCGATTTTGGTTGTATAGATAATCTCTGCAAAATGGCCAACTATACAAATCCTGGCAGTTCAAGCTCCTAGACCTTGAAATTCAAACCCAGCACGAAGCATATAACCTCAGCAAACTATTTTTTATCGCAAATCAAAACTTTTTTCATTTCTTGACCGTTTAAGTTTCATTTATTTTGTCCACCGCAACAATAGGAAATTTATTGACAGAACTAAAACAGTCCACAGCAGAAAACCAAACAAATTAGGCGCTTCCTCTAACTTAACTTCTTGCAACCCAGATAACGTCATTTTCAATTATTCTAATGTCACCCTCCAGCCACGCCTAAAGTTTTTAGTTATCATTTGGTCTGGAGTTGTGCCTGCCTATATTCAAACCCAATTATTATAGACATTTCATTAGTGTCGAGAACTTAGCTAGCAGACTGAAATCCCAACCACTCAGCCCTAAATTTTCTCATGCCGAAGTAAAAGACAAAATAAAAGAAACTTGCAATAATTTGTACACTACGCACAGCAATCCGTTCTCTCCTATAGTTTCAAAGACCGATTTGTCTCTTGTCAAATTTTAGCAAGGAAAATTTAGCTGAAGTTTGTAGGCCGGCCAAGGGTAGGGGAGTTGTCTTTATCAATAGGAATGAATACGATTAAAGAATTAATACTATTCTGTGACTCTTTACGATAAACATACCGACCCTTTCACACTTGCTCTCGAATTCATTGATAATAACCATGGGCTCATGAAGTTGCTAGATCATGACATCATTATTAGGAGTAAATCGACTTACTGTTCTATTACTCTGGCGCGTCACAGGGAATCATATATGGCCTCCCTAAAATAAAATAACACCAATATCCCCTTGCGACCAATTATAATGGCATACAATACCCCATCCTCCCTCCCCCCATTGCTAAATTCCTCGTTCCCTTGCTTGAACCTCTGACAACTAATCAATATACATTGCGTAGCTTATGAATATACAGATGGAATCATAAACCTTGAACTGCCGCCCGATGCATGCTTATCTAGTTTTGAGATTACTTCGCTCTTTACAAATATACCCATTGACGAAACCAGATATAACAAGCAATAGAGTTTTTGATAACCGACTCGTTCCACAAAAAAACATACCAACATACATTCAGAAATCTCCTTCGTCTGGTCATCAAAGATTCTTTTTTATTTTCAATAACAGTTATATAAACAAATCGACGGGGTATCCATGGGCCTCCCCGCTCGGCCCCACCCTAGCCGATATATTTTCATGCCATCATGAAACAATATGGCTCAACGACTGCAAGAATACTTTCTAACCCATCCAATTATAAACGCTACATATAGATGACACTTTCCTTATTTACATAGACCCAGCTAATTCTTATATTTTCTACAATATTTAAATTACTTACTTGAGTTACTCTTGAGGGTCTCCGGAAGAAGTCCAGGTAGCGTTGTCCACGTCACCCTACATGTGTGGAGTCACTTTGCTGGGTGTCTTCTGTAGTGCCGCAGTTAGCGAGCAGCGCTTTGTCTCCACAGTGCACGTAACCGCTGACCGCTGGTCCATCTGGTATTCCTCTTAAATATGAATCCAGCAGGTTATATAAATAGATAGTAAGCATCCTAACAAAGTTCACCGTCAAAAAGGAAATAAACCGTTCTATTGCATTTTCAGATACCCTAGTCAAAAAGGACTCAAACTTAAACACTAAAGTCTAGAGGAAGCAGACATTCTCTGGCCTTGGAACCATGCTTGGAACTAACTTTTTGAGTCATAGTTACGATCAAAAAAATCTAGTCTATATATAATAATTCACGTCGTGTTTTTATTTATTTATATATTTATATCTTTCCTGTCACGCTCTATGGGAATAAGACAGGAGAAAATTCAGATTTCAAAATTTAAAAAAAAGTGGGGTACCTTGCAATTTTTTTTTCGGCGAAAAAAAAAGTGGGGTACCTTGGAATCTTTTTCTTCAGTATTAGATAGGGGAAAAATGAGGAAGCCAGCGGGGGTTTTCCTGAAGGGCTAACTTACTGCCGTCATGTATCGCACACGTGCACCAGTCATTAATAACCCAATATGCCGTCACTTACAATGACGGCTCGGGACACTAGTAAATATAATAAAATCTTTACTATATAGGGCATATCATTTATCCTCCTCATATCTAGCATTCTCCAATGAAATAGATTTCCTCCGAACCTTTTTATAAGAACAACGGCTACCCACACCACCTTTAAGATCACTACTGCAAACTATTCCTTGACAAACTATTCGATCCGGGCATAGCTAAACCTGCCGTTCGTAAA
>LQNS02278187.1:12486831-12509614 GCA_001587735.2 Parhyale hawaiensis
GAGAAAATTCTTGCAAGGCATCAAATTAGGTACTAGGGGCAAGTTCAATTGGGCGCCAAAAGTAAACCATAGAGACTTGACTTATTCGATAATCTATTTCATTCAAGTGCGCTGGCTTCGACCTTCTCAATTGAGTTTCAGACCTTCTCAATTGAGTTTCAGACCTTGATCTTCAAACAGTAAACCTTGAGACTTCCAACAACTCGATAGTACTCCATGAAATGGGCTCTGCTCAACGTTATTTTGTTTTCAACACTAGCTGCACAATTTAAAGAGACAAAGCCAAAGCTTTTGCCTAAGGCTTTGACCAAGTCAAGCCCCAAGGCTACATTTTGGTGACCAATTAAACACGCCTTAACTATGGCGAGGCGAGCGTGTCATCGAAGTCACAGCCAGAATTCATAAGTTATATATGCGATGGTGGAGTTAACATGCAATGCTCTGCAAGGCTGAAAAAAGCAAAAGATACCAATTAAGTCGCCATTTATGAAGGAAATGATAAAAAATGTGTCGTCTTCTCATTATGTGTTTTTAAAGTAAAAATCCGATATTTGTTAATACTGTTCGCTTGAACAAAATAGCATTTTTTCAAATTTTTTTTTTTTAAATCTTGGGTTATTCTGACTTACTTGCTAGGTTTTCTGAGAAGGGCCGCTGGTCAGTTGCTCATACGCTTTGAAGGAGTGAATATGTATGTCTGACGACAACCTAGTTAGTGTAGCGGCTGCTCTGTGCAGCATAGTCGTGTGTGCGGAGCAGAGCGCCTCACCGACACTACGTCTCTACTCAATCACTGCTGGAGGCAGAGATTAGCTGTAATAGTAGCTAGACTTTTTAAACTATAAACATAAAATGTACAATACCGTACGACTAAATTGTATAGCTTTCACCTAACAGTTGCGGAATTTCTGACTTGTAGATGATTTAGAAACACTGAAACTAAAATCTTCTTGCGTGTCTGTAGCGTCTGCTTTGAGTATGCCGATAATATTCAACAACGTTAATGACTTTGGTGGCAGTGCGTAGTTGTGACATTTTGCATGCCTGATTGGTACAAGTTTAATGCTTTATTTCGAACGGAGTGCAGTTCCATTTTTAGATGCAAAGTTGATTTACAGTCGTGCAAATATTACGTAAACCCAACATGGGTGATCAGTGTTTACACTCGATAAGTGGTAGAGGACGAACAAAGCAAGCGTACCTTAAAGCTTAGCATCGTTGCTGTTTGGGGCAATATGAAAGTATTTCATTAGAGGCACAGATTTTATAGGGGTAGCTTTAGTGTACTTTGAGTCAAGATGCAGTGCAAGGTCAGGGTATTAATATCGCACTTGAAGAATTTACGATGCTGCACTATAAGGAGAAAATCACGAGTGATTGCCACTGAGTGGTTAACTACTCACTGGCATTCACTCTTAAATTCCTACTAATATTGCTTGTGTTTCAGCATTATTAACGGTAGCAATGGAATTTTTTAAAATGTACAGAATTTATGCGTATGGAACAATAATTATGTAACAGTCACTCAACACCGTCAATTAAACTATGACCGCACAACAGTGCTCAACCAAAGAGACTAACAATCGATCTCATTCTCAACTGGACTTGAACACGCCTTGAACGACCGCCAAACGAAGAATTCGCTCAGTAACGCGTTCGAAACGAGTATCTAACTCGTTTATTTTACGTTAAACGGTAATTGATGCTGTGCAGTAAATGCGTTGAGACTTCTTTAGCTATTGATAAGCTTTAAATACTAGTAAATGAGCATTATATGAGCAAATGTGAAAATCCACACGAAAATATCTGAATTTACAAGCTAGATAGATTATAGCTATACGCTAGATGCAATTTTTCTTAGCTAGACGAGGTAAAAATTTGCTAGATCTAGCTAGAAAATAGCCGAGTTGGCATCCCTGCTGCAACAGCGCACTTGCAACGTGGAATGTAGCTTGCTGAAACTTCCGTTCGTGTTGAAAATACCCTCTTGTTGAGCGCTCGGAAGCGCTAGTAACGACGAGTTGCAGTGACGTGCTGCAAGGTCTGTACGGGGCTTTAGTCTCACTTAAGTGATGATGCAGGTGTCACTTTGTGCCCTGGAGCGCGTAAAATAACACCTTAAAACGGAGCAGGTACACTTCGCACGCAAAGATACAAAAAGACTGACGCAGTATAAAAAATTAACCCGTCGTGGGTTATTTAACGGTCAAAGGGGAACTAATTTGTAGTGGTTCCAATTTGTATCAAGCCGCGATCACCGCCTGAATTTGACCAAATTGGAGGTTACCTGCGGGCTGGCGTACCCAAATATGTAGTTCCTACACAGATTTTAATACGTCAACACCGTGCTGTTCTCACTCCCTTGTGCATCCACCTTATTTATTATCGTGCTTGCCCAGCGAACTTCATAGCATTGCCGGCCGGCGAATCAGCTGTAATCCAGATTTGAGTTTGCCTTGAGAGTACAGTCGCCGTAGGCGAATTTCGGTCTATCCCGTTCTCGCTTGGAGTTTAGCGAATCCGATCAACGGTGAGTGGAGTGAAGAGAGGAGAAAATTAGACGATAGTGGGAGAGTTGTTAGTAGGTAGAGAGGAAAATGGAAGAAAGGTGAAAACAGAAAAATAGGAAGAGAATGAATGACCGGTNAAAGGCTATTGCATACCAAATTTCTAGGGGGCTAGCGAATGAAAAAAATGAAACATGCCAAGGGCATTTCCTTTGGAAATACTGCATTTTATAACAAAAAAAAACATAAAATTGCCTCTACTGAAAAATCTACATCATCAGACTAAAAATGAATAAAACTGCCTCAGTTTTTATGCTAAAATAAAAACAAAGACAGTTTTGGAATCCTTGAAAGATTCCCTACAACAATTACGTTTCCTTTAAAATTTTTTTTCTCTTTCGTTTTCTATTGACGTGAGATGTTTTTTTAGATGGGTTACTGAAAGAGTTCAGTCACCCATCTAAAATCTCACATCAATAGAAAACGAAAAAGAAAAAATTTAAAGAAAACGTAATTGTTGTAGGGAATCTTCCAAGGATTCCAAAACTGTCTGTTTTTATTCTAGAATAAAAACTAAGGCAGTTCTATTCTTTTAAAATATATACATATATATATTAAATATGCATATATATAAAAAACTAAGGCCTAAACGGAAAAAGTTACATGAATAAAAAGTGTTATGTTTTCAATTTTACATATTATGTGAAAATTTCAGTAAGATCGGAAGACTAATAAAGAAAATTCCAAAATTTCGGGACGACCCCCTTAAAACGGAGCAGGTACACTTCGCACGCAAAGATACAAAAAGACTGACGCAGTATAAAAAATTAACCCGTCGTGGGTTATTTAACGGTCAAAGGGGAACTAATTTGTAGAGCGGTTCCAATTTGTATCAAGCCGCGATCACCGCCTGAATTTGACCAAATTGGAGGTTACCTGCCGGCTGGCGTACCCAAATATGTAGTTCCTACACAGATTTTAAGACGTCAACACAGTGCTGTTCTCACTCCCTTGTGCATCCACCTTAAAATCTCAATTTATTATCGTGCTTGCCCAACTTCATGGCATTGCCGGCCGGCGAATCAGCTGTAATCCTGATTTGAGGTTGCCTTGAGAGTACAGTCGCCGTCGGCGAGTTTCGGTCTATCCCGTTCTCGTTTGGAGTTAGCGAATCCGATCGATCAATAGATGCTCCTCTGTACATTTACTGCCTATGTCGCGCCTCTGGCGTGCGGAATTCTATCAGTACAGCCGCGGTGTGGTCGCTTGGATTGTACCTCAGCGTGTATTCCCATAGTACGGCGTCCCATCTTTTTTTTCCGCTGGCTACCGTCTGTTCTATTCAACCATTTATTGATAATGATAATTTTATTGAAATCACCGTATACATTTAAAATCATTAGGTACGTACACAAAACGAAATGAGTAAGGCTAGGCATTATGTTCTACGAATGAAATGACGCCCATTGCTAGTTAAGATTAACTATTCAGGCAAAAACACTTTCACATATAGTCAAAAATACAGTTTGCAAGTTATTCAAACAGGTCTAGGAGGCGCGATGCAAGCCTTTAGTCATTCACCAGCTCAGAAAAAAAGAAGACGCACTAAGTTCAGCTGGTGCCATAGGAAAAAATTCAATTCGAGCACTCCGCGGTGTAAGTGACCGCACGAGTACCGGCGACAAGCGCGCAGCAGAGCCGCACAATCGCACGAGGTCCAACAAGTCATCCAGCAAAACACCCAAGTGCCGAGACCAGACACCCAAACTATATCGTAAACAATATTTTTATTAGCGAGGATAGTACTCCTCATCCCCTCCATAACATAGAAGATCTAACAGAGCAATAAAATGATGAGGGTTACAAGCATACAGACAAAATGGTATGAACCTAAGCAATGAGCGCCACCCCCAGGATTCACGCGCACGGGAACAGCTATCCCGGTCAAATGAGAACAGAACTAGTGCCAGTAACAGGGGAATGGATAGTTAGAAGGAAGCAAAAGAGCACGTATGAGAAGAGTTCACAGCGGCTCAGTCACAGTTGCGGCAATGCAAATGAAAGGGTCCCTAGGGCCACCGCTCCCCAAGCCGCAGAATGGGCGAACCTAACCAACCAAACTCGCGTCTCGGTGCGTAGTCACCCTACTGTGCACTGAGCGTGTAACGCTACAGGGCACTCTTGTATGCCCTGGCGTCAGTTACGCTGCGAAGTGCAGCCGGTTAACTATTCTAGATTTAGATATAGACAGATCGATGATGGAATGAATCGAAACATTTGGACTTATACACACGAGGGCAATTTAGTAGCTGCTGACGCTTGACTAGTGTCGTGAGCGTGAATAACTGTGAAACTTGTCACAGAAGAACGCACTTTAATCACTAATATAATACAAGAAAAACTTACCCCAACGAAATATGTATGGATGTTAGTAGCAGTTAACAGGCTGTTTTGTTTGTACGCTAGCGACAACGGTCGTAGATAAGAGACGAGCCCAACACACTTGTCCTGTAAACGATGGAGACGATTGAGGCCCGTCTTTGAAGAGGCACCCCATACACTGATGCCGTACACCAGTTGGGATATATTAGGCTAAAGCATAGTCTTATCAACACAAATTCAGGCACAAGAGTAGATAGCTAACGCAAGATGCCGCATGCTCTAGAAACCTTATTCTGTACATGTATCAAATGGGACTGGAAATTAAGCTGATCATCAATGATAATTGCGAAGAATTTGGCGCAATCCACTATTAATTCGAAACCCATCGAATTATGGATATGGAGCTCCCTATTGTACTCTTTTGATCGGTTTGAAAACATGTGTGACGTTTTAGAAATATTCAGTGATAACCTATTCGAGCAAAGCCATTCATCGATTTTCGATAGCTCCACATGGGCGAGGTATAGAAGCTGATCAAGGTTGTGACCCTTTATACATATCGATGTGTCGTCAGCGAAATGGATAAATTGAAAGTGGTCTGTACACCTGTGTATATCATTGATATAAATATGGAAGAGTAGTGGACCCATTATGGAACCTTGAGGCACACCAACAGTGACCGAAAGCAACGGGGAATCTGAGGCATCACAACTGATGTGCTGAGTCCGATTGGCTAAATAAGAGGTGAACCAGGCAAGTGGAACACCGCGGATTCCCTATGCCTCCAGCTTCCCCAACAAAATATCATGGTTCACGGTATCGAAGGCTTTTGAAAAATCTAATAATATGCAGAGAAAATGTTCGTATCAATACTTTCATAAACCTCACGACAAAATCTCAATACAGCATCAGATGTTGAACTCTGAGCGAAAGTGAAACTGACAGCGACTAAGAAGTGAATATCTATCCAAGAAAGAGACTAAACGGCGATAGATGCATCGCTCGAACACCTTCCTCAAGAAAAGCAATGTAGATATTGGCCTGTAATTGCTAACGATGGTCTTCTGCCCTTGCTTATAAAATGGAAATACCCTTCAATTTTGAGACTGTCGGGGAAAATCCCTTGATGGAAAGACTTTTTCACCAAAACAGATATAACTGGAGACAGAAGATCGGCTAGGGCCTTAGACAAATTTAGGAATACTGGTTAGATGACAAATTTTTGAATGATATAATAATGGATGTCACCTCAACTGTATCGGAATCCAGACAGACGAAAGAATTAGGTTGCCTAGTTAAAAATAGCTCTCCGGTCTCCTTTCTTTCCACCCTCGGGATTTTCAGATCCAGACTCGACGCAACAGAAACAAAATAATCATTAAATTTAGACGATATCGACTGTGCATCATTCACAACTTGGCCGTCGACCACCAACTCCTTGCATCCGGCAGAAGATCGACCTTGTGGCTTCAGCAACGAATTCAAAGTCCTCCATGAGCGCCTGCAGTCGTGTCTAGTCTCATTAAATTTTGTGTGGAAATAATTGCATTTAGCTTTTCGAATTTAGTTACTGACCACATTGTGCTGTCTCTTATACACATGATAGGCACAGTTTCCAGCTCGATACTGACGGTACAGAAAATGCTTCTTATTGATGGCGCAGGTGCGTCGTGAGCCAAGGGCTATTTTGCCTTTTACATGAAATAGCTTTGGTTTTTATGGGGCAATGCCTATTGTATAACATGCTTAGAGACGTCGATAGTTGGCTACAGTTTACATGGATGCTACTGTTTGGATAAAATTGGAGATCAGCAATATGATCTGCCACTGCTGCTCTGAGGGCCTCCAGAGCCCCCAGACTATGATCTGTAAATTGAACAACTACTCTCATCACTGCCCAACAGACCTGGCCACACTGACATGACCGGGTAATGGTCGGAAATGTCGAGTATACTACACCACTTGATTGCTCGGTTAAAATATTGGACCACAAGTGGTCAATTAAGGTAGATGTGTGGTCAGTTACACGAGTGGGCAGAGATATACTTTGATACAAATGTAGTGCTTGCATCCCATTGACAAAGTGTTGCTCATCATCAGTGAGCGTTACTTTGCTTATATCTATGTTGATATCACCTACAACTATTACACTGGCAGATCAGGGCAGGTGAGCTTCCATGCTAGCAAAAAAAGTTCACAGAACTGTGGCACAGAATAGGATAGAGGACGATAAATTCCCACAATATCGTACTTTCTTCCAGCCAGCCATAAAGACACGGCACAAGCCTCATATGCATCATTCAAAACAGTTAAGGGCCCTGTCAGACGAGCGGTTTTTGCCCGCTGGCGGTCAGGCCGCCTTTACCATGTCACACGGGCGGATCGGCCGCTACTGAACCGCATCGGGTTAGTAGCGGCCGATCCGCCCGTGTGACATAATACAGACTGTTGGGCGCGGCTGCCGCTGTAGTTCGAAGCGTGCCGTTAATGAAGTGTATGGTTGTGTTAAAATAAGTTTAGAACAAGGAGTATTGTGATTAAAACACTTTTGCTTCGAAAAAACGTCAACAGCGGCGTCGTAAACTGTTATGGCCACTACCCAGTAACAAGTGCCCGTATGACAGATGGTGCTCACTATCTGCTATTCAAAAAATTGGAAAATGATCGTACTAAATCTTTTAATTATTTCGAAATGCTTCAATGAACTGCTACCACATTTGCAAGACTCAATTGAAAAGCAAAATGCTGTAGTGCAGGCAACCCTGGCGACCACCGCGGTCGTGCCGTCTCGACACCGCTCGTCTGACATAGCCAGGCGGGCTGGCCGCGGCGGTTTCAAGTGGAGACACGCGTCTCACTCGCCGCGGTCAGGTGGGTAGACCGCCCGTGTGACATCAGCCAGCGGTTAACATAGGAATCAATATAAACATTTGAAAGCGGTTCCGCGGCGGCTGACACGCTTTGCACCCGCGGCGGCCAACCCGCTCGTCTGACAGGGCCTTAAGTCTGGTAATAGCGATGACTGGAATCAACTCACCAGAACACTAACCCTCCCACCCTTACGCACAGAATGAAACCTACATAACCTGGGAGCGGAGGGAAAGTACTGGGCTCATGTAACCACGTTTCCCTTAGTACAATTACAGAAAAGTGTATTTTGACCCTGTCTAAGAGAACACGAAACTCATCAATGTTCGTAAAAACAGATCGCGTATTTAAATGTATAATGCTGAATGCAGCAGTACAACTTGAAAATGCACCATCAAGTGAAGTTAGATCATAACAATTGCATTCATGCAATGATGCATGATTGAAAATCTCGGCTTTATCCATTGATCAATAATTGAAATGGAGGCACCAGCCCAACAGATTCATCAGAATGAGCCTCAGCCGCAGCAGGTGACGAGGATCCTGACCCTCGGCTCTGGAGAAGGGAAATCCGAGTTACTTCCGCAATAACAACATCCCATTTGAATCAATGGGTAAAAAGAGGTATAGCTCCGACCGGCCCTAAAAGAGTTCTTCGAAAAGTGCCAGAGGAGTACTCATTAAGCACAACAGAAAATTATGCCAAATACCTCTTCTTAA
Organism: Parhyale hawaiensis; assembly: GCA_001587735.2. Taxonomy (NCBI): domain Eukaryota; kingdom Metazoa; phylum Arthropoda; class Malacostraca; order Amphipoda; family Hyalidae; genus Parhyale; species Parhyale hawaiensis. The sequence goes on from LQNS02278187.1 coordinate 12,495,309, forward strand.
ACACATGAAAAAAAAAAAAACATTCAGGCTGCAGCAGGTGGATCCATCAACTCTTAGAGCTGTGAAGCTCGCCACCGATGCTCAAACACAGAGATGAGCTGCCATTGCCTTCGACTTGCCAATGCAACAATTTCACCAGGATTCTACCCTGAGGAGGTAGTACACCATAAGGCTCGAATCGGAGAATTTTATTGACAGCCTCAAGAACAAGCCCTTCGGCGAGCAGCAATTCACCCTTCCCATGTTTGATCTGACTGTTGTAGCATATGAGGACATCTGTGTTTGCAAATCCACCACCTCAGGAACGCTCATAGTTCCTTGGCTATGTGTTATAGCCTTCCACGAATCTATAGGTGGCCTCTTCGGGGTTATGGCCTACGCACTGGTGAGTGATGCTAAAACAGGTCTTAGTAGAGCTCCCATGGTGTCAGAGTTTATAAACACAGCTATTGGCAGCTTTATTATAGAAGGAGACACAATGTACGACATCCTTCGGGCTGCTCACGCTATTTACGTCGGAGAGATCCTCAGGGTTTCAGAGCTGGTGTACGTGAACCACCTCAAAGAGGAGGTTTTGGGAGAGTTGAACGACACTCTTCTAAAGCAACTTTTATCCAGAGAGTACCAGAGTGAGGAGGCCGCTCAGGTGGCATACGGTCTAGGAGGGATGGCGAAGTTGTTCACATACCCTGAGATCAACATTGACACGTCGGTTGAAAATGTAGAAAAATCAATGAACTTCAACGGCTGCAGGAAGGCAGGGAAAAGAGCCTTATGGATGTTTCGGAAGATCGTCTGCAGGACGTACGTCAAGAGGCGTGGTTTCTGGCCGCCCATCACCCTGCTAGGTCCTGTTCCCGGTGCCGTGAGTGACTCCATACTCCCAGGGAAATGGGGTGGGACGCCCAGATCACGGTGGGATTCCTCAGCATTCAAGAACATTCAGCTTGGGAAGTTTGAAGAATTTGACTGGCAAGCTGACCCAACCGCACTGTCGAGTGACAAAGCTATCTCCGTGACACTTGCTTCGTGGTGCAGTGAATACGATAATCGATATCACCGGTTACTTGATGGAACATCATGCAAGGCAGCCCCCGTTCAGAAGAAACGCTTACTACTAGAGTACATCAAGGAGGCTTGCGTTGATCTGCCTCAAATCATATTTGATTTCATCTTAAGGAGACACCCTAATGATCATGTCAGTGTGGTGTGTCTCAAGGAGAGAGCTGAACCGCCTCAAAGGTAGAGGTTTTACAAAGAACACACTACCAGCCCGTGTTTATCAAGTGACACTTGAGGCCAGTGTGAAGAAAATCTTGAGGTGCTGTCCTACAACCACAATGACACACTCCGGAGATAAGATTCAAAAGCTCCTGTTGTCTAAATGATCTGACCCTCGGAGCGCCAAGGCGGCGGTGGACTTCTCCAAGTGGTGCCAATACCAGCGTTTAGCTCTAATAATGCCCATTGCACAGGAGATAGACCGGATATTCGGTGTGAGCCCCTTATGAATCAATCCACATCACTTGTCTTTCCCCCTGGTTTCTGTTCCAAGATAGCGCCAACATACCAGAACAAGGAGCTCATGGCCTACCAAAAACCGGCACGCGAGCGTTTGATGGCCTTGCCACTTTTGGTGAAGGGATGTTTCAGAGGCTCTGGACTTTAGTAACTGGGTGCGGGCTGCTTGTCTATATAGAGCCAACCAATCTGCCTGTATCAATCTTCGGATCCGATGATAATCAAATAATACTCTGCACACCGAAGGGCGATATACAGCCAGCAGCAGTCCAGTCGGGGATCATTAGATCTCTCTATCAGTTCTCCTCGGAGGCTGGACTTCCTGTCAAACTGATGGAAACCTTTATCTCGGGAGTTTATCTCGAGTATGGCAGATCATCCTACCTGCACGGTAAGCGGCTGGATGCAGATATCAAACTGGCAGGAAGGATAGGCGTTGAGTCATCGGAGAGCATCCCTTATGTAAACACAAAGATAAGCGGCATAATGGCGACTGGTATTGTCACTGCTGCAGTCTCCTGCACCCAGTGCCGCAATGGTAGTCGTTCTCCAACGGCTCGTTCATTCGCGACTACTGCATGCTAGTCGTTCTTGTCGTCCAGTCGCGACCCGATGCTACTACATGGTAGTCTTTCTCCTCGTCCAGTCGCCAACCGCTGCTACTGCATGGTAGTAGTTTCCCTCCACGTCCAGTCGCCACCCGCTGCTACATCTCACAGAAAGGAGGACGCTGCCGCGCATTCCTCAGTTACAGATGGTAAAACATCAATGAAACATACTGCCCAAAAAATTACGCCGAATATACGAAACAAACCAATCCTGAATTTTAATAGGGGATCATGTCGTCCCCATTCATGCACTATGACTTTATGACGATGAACCGTGTGAAATTTTTTGAATGTGTCTTATCCCTACGTGAGTGCTCATAGTATAGAATTACTTTTGTAATTTAGTTTAAATTGCATAGTTAATTACATGATTGGAGAGTACGGTAGCTTTCAGACGCTGAGAATTTCATTGAAGGTAGTTTTCTGACTTTGAAAATTACATTGAAGGTAACCCAATTGCATCGTAGGGGTGAGAATTTATAGTTTTAGACGATCTCCTCTTTTCAATGCAGCTAACATAAACTACGTCAATACCTTGTCAATCGCCTCGCTTAGGTATTTCAAATTATACACAGATTTTAATATTCCATTTTTATCATAGAACAAAGACGTTAAACAATTCCTGGCGTTTGGCAAATTCTGTCCCGTGTTAGCTTCAAGCATGATAAAAACATGCATGTTGCCGATGTTCGCTTCAAGACTAAGAATTAAACACTCATGGTGCGGCGCCCTCCTAATATGTTTAGTACCGTATCCATGGGGGAAAATGATTTTTTTTTTAATCTATTTCTTTGCGAATATTCTTAAGGTAACCATGACAGCATAGCAAGCATCTTTGTAATTCATATCTTCTAACGTGCTTCTCAGCAAACTTTTCTCTTCTAATGCTCCACTGTCTGTTTTACAACAATAAATCCTTTCTATCACAAATAGGGAAACCACGGTTAATATAATTAATTAAATTTGAAATGTGCGGCGTCACTTTCACTGGAATATAATTTATCTATTCTATTTGCAATTTTTTTCCATTATTATTAACCATTTCTTGTACTACACGTCAGTTTCTCATATACTCCTGGATTTGTTCAGCTGGTCTATATATATTTTAAATTTTCCATCTTTTTTTAAATCCCTGTAACCGTACTACAAACACGCAACGATTTGCCCAAGCCCACTTTAGGCTGTTTACTGCATTTCATACTATAAAAAATGCACCCAAACCTCTGTAACTAACGGTCCTCTCAATGGAAAATAATGTAACCAACGCTCCCCTCAACGGAAAATGTCAATATCATCTTCCTCTTTAGATGCAGTCCTTGCACATCTAGATCACTGCAAACTTAATGACAATTGTCTCATTTTGATTTTTGGTATCATTCATGTTATTTCTAAGCACGAAAACCTCAGGATACTGTGTCCTGACCTTGTTGGACACAATCTTCATATGAGAAATATACGAATTCGTTAGTTAGCGTTTTGTTTGTTCAGAGTGACAACATCAGAACATTTTCACCTGTGCTTCCGCTCAAGTTGATATATATGATTGTGCACACTGCGTAATTTATTGACATACGATTATGATGTACATATCTTCAGGATTTTATTTTTTATAAGTTAGAAATATTTCTAACTTTATTCCTTTGTATATCGGATAAATTCAATCATTTACAATAATGTATTTATATATTTCATTAGGTAAGACGGCAGGACCCTCCATGCAGTCCAGCTCAGGAGCATATTCAGTATCTATTCAAGATTACATGAGGGAGATACGTGATGCAGGTTAAACCTGTGGATTTCGTGACGAAGATTTCGTCAACATCCATCGCCACCTACTGGACTAACAGATTCAAGAGAGCTGTCAAATTTCTTGAATTCTGCAACCTCAAAAATAAAAACTGAAGAAACTGCGCTCAATTTGCAACAAGATGGTTTCAAAACTAAATAAACATTTGTTATATTCCTACATGAACTTGTCCAAGAGCAAAATTCACCGAGCAAAGAAAGAAAACTTCGGTTTCAGAAAAGAAACTTGCAGATCTCAAGGATAAAGCTCTGGATCAAACTGAAATGGGAAAGGTCTCAAATATAAAAACAACCATGAACAAACTCCATCAACAACCAGGAAGATGTCTTACTCTGATATCAGGTACGTCAAACTAACGGCACATTTTTTTTTCAAACTTCAAGTTAATAAAGCCAAGAGAAAGGCAGAGATTATGCTCAACAATTATTGCACGAGAAAAATTTAGACACAGAACATAAAACCATCTTCACTAGAGATNGCAGGTCCACGCACTGTATTCCATTTTCCAACATTATTACGGCAAGGTAAGCGATAATTTGGCTTGGATCTTTACAACTCAAAACGAACGTTGCGCTCAAAAAGGAACTTGCGTACAGAAAAAGAGAAATACGATGAAAACCTATCCATTGTCAAACCAACGCGTGGATTCTACGACTCCAAACTGTCTCGGTAAGAAAAGCCATCGATAAGCAAGCTACACCCAGGCTAGAGTATTTGTTTTCACTGTTAGTTATATTGATAACTTTCAGAGGCCAGGTGCGGTCCCGCATCGCACGTTACAGTCAATGATAATTGTACTTCGTTTTTTCTTCAATTCATTCATCCTCGCTTCTTACTCGATCGGAAATAAAGTTCACTAAAACTCAAGTCTCGGGGATGTTCCTCTCTTTCGTTTACTAGTAACTTATTCAATATCTTGGGAGCGTGGCACCGAAGGCCTTTTATTTGTTGCCGCTCAATATACGAAAATCGAAAGGAAAGGAAAGATAACAGTCATGGTCTTTTTAATCTAAGCTTTTACATGAGACATAACAAGGTAACAACTGCCAAGCTGCCTTAGAATTTCCTCATTTGGTAATTTACACGGCTATTTCTAAGGCACTACAAATTTCTCCGAGACTGCTTTCACGTAAGTTATTTTAACTAACGCCTGCAAATACCCCCCTCGCTTTTAAATGTGTCCCGTACACCAAACTATTGCACCAATAATAGAACAGGTTTCGATAATTTTGTATCCACGAATCTTTATCTCGCCGCCTCTTGTGGCAGCAGTCTCTTACAGTAAAGAGATGAAAAGAAAATAAAACAAGAATTAGAATTGTCTCCACAAAGACTCACAGGCCACTTGTCCACTTGTTGGCATACGGCGCACTACCATCCAGGGAATTAGCGCCCGACTCATAGGCAACTCATATGAGGCCTGTCTCATTCAGATTGCAAAAATGCACACTCCCTCATTCAAATACTTAAGATTTAAGAAATTCTGTATTTTCCATAAATTATTTCAAAGTCTTAGAACAATCTTCTCTCGGAAGTATGCAAAGTCGAAGTAACTAAAACAAAATCCCAAAATCAGATTTCGCTTAGTTAAAGCCTTAAAGACTTGAATTGGCCGTCCATGTATTTATTTCAATTTCACATTAAAATATGCCAATACTAGTTGTAGTAAACTAGCATTACAGCAACATGGTTACGGTCTCTGAGATTTCGTCTGATATATTACTTACCAACCGTAATTAAGCAATTCTGAGAACACGCACCTATGAAACTTGTCGAAGCATCAAAACCTCAATAACTGAAGTTTAGTGCAAAATCCACTAAAATTGTAGCTTATCTGATGGTGGCACCATCCGCAATGAAACCGATTACGAAATAAGTTTCACTCAACATGAATATACCTAATGATTTTTTTCTGTTCTTCAGAGACCTGGACTCTGGACTACCGTTTTATTTACTGACGAAGACTCCTGACGAAACCAATGGACTCTTTCGACTACTTAAACACAAAACATACATTGGCTCCACTGTTGTAATTTCCAAACCCGACTTTTGACGACTAGTAAATCTTACAAAATCCACAGACTCACGACCAAAGACTGCCTTGCCCCCATTACAATAGACTATAATGAACTGACTGTCGACCAACTAATCCCTGACGTCAACACTAACGACGCAGTAATCAAGACCTTCACAGTGACAGAAACAGACTTAACAGTAACGAAAGCGAACTTTATACAGGCGAGCCCGTACGTCTTCTGCGACGGGCAACATCCACCGTCACACGCCTGCCCAGCACCAAGAGGCTTCGCTCTCACTAACCACAAGGCTCTGAACTGCAGAATTAATACTTCATAATTAATAAACGTAAACTTCGAGTCGAGCCTTCGCCAGGCTATTTTTTAAAGAAGCGCTTACGGTGAGAAGAAATTTATACATTTCAAACTTAATTCGTATCTAAGTACATTATCTTCATAATATAATATAACTGGTAATTATCTGATCCTAAAATTGCAGATAAAATCTTTCACTTAAAGTTCTTACTACAATTTCTCAGAAAAACCCCTGATACCTTTCTCCTATAATTTTATTGCGAGCTAACGACTGTCCCGCTGAATTGTGTTCAGAATATCTCATTGGAACAGTCAATTACGCTATTTCACCATACCCAAGATAAATATCGGTGGTGTATCTAGTTCTGTAGCAAATTATTCAATTAAAAGCTGCCGAAGCACTCAAAACAAATTGCGCATCCCCTAACAATTCTAAATCATATTTTTTGTCGGCTATTTGCCTCATTCAAAAACGCTGAAACAGGATTCCACGCACTTGATGTGCAACGCCATCTATGATCAATTTATTCCCCGCCACTTTCTAAAATTGATCAAAAAAAGTTGGTTTAACGGATTTTCACGTGATTCCTACTAGAAAATATCAGAATTTATGGCTGATAGCATACAACCCTTCATTACTGGAGGAATCATTTAAAGCTATACAACATAGCTCTCACCATTTCACATAGCTAAATGCCCAGGTATTTTTGTGGTTAGTGCTACAGCACTTCCTGATGGCCGTGCTACATCACTTCATGGCTGAGAGCTGCTCCAACTCTCCTTGCAGCTCGGTAGTCTGTTCTGATGAGCTTGCTTAGCTTGTATGTTACCTAATAAATTTCATTTATATTTTCATCAACTTTGTACATAGCATTTCATTAAAAATAGCGCATACCACGAATTTGAGAAGTTTCTGTTCCAGAAAATAACTTTCACCAACTATTGCGAAAACTGTTCACTGCAATTATCAAAGGATGTCATGGGAACAGTCTATGTAATTAAACTTCAAGCCTTGGTTTTTTTTGTCAATTTGTTGCGTATAGACCTTTTAGAAATATGTACAGGTTTGCCAATCAATGCTGAATTTAAAACCTTTTAGTCAAGTAGCCTAAGCAAAGTATGAAAAAGTAATGGAACATAGAACAATGCGTCTGCGGCACCGTGCAGTCAGGCTCAATTGCGGGACCGAAATCTGTTTTAGGGGCTAGTGTCCAGTCCATGTATGGTGTGGTCTATGATTCCCTTATTTTTCTCTTTTTTCAGCACCTTCAATGGACAACTGCCCGATCAAACTAATCGCCACATTGGCGTGCTTGGAAGATGGCAATGAAGTAGGCACAATTGCCGATTCAGCACAATTGCTGAATTCAACTCTTGGAGGTTGCACCAAAGGAAAGCGCGTTAAAACCTTTCTTAAAGTTGAAGGAAAAGACTACGCCCAGAAACTTTTCATAAAGGTTATGAACATTCTGTTCAGATATGAACAGGAATTTAAGACCGTATTACCCCCTCCGGCCCAGTTAAGAGGCTGTTTATAGGATGCTACCCAAAATAAGAAGAGAGGCGAAGATTTTGGCAAAATTTGCGTATGGAGATGATGATCTGCTACAAATCAAACTTTCCTTACTGGAAGTTAGAGTAGCTGGAACTTCTATGATCATGTCGTGTTAAAAAATGAAATATTAGAGAAATATTTTTAGCTTTTAGTTACTTTTCAAATAATTTTTTTTACTTGCTTTTACACTGCTGATAGGATGGTTATTTTGCTCAGCATGTAGGCGGGGGGAGGGGCTGAATGTGAGGGTTTCGCAAGTGGTAACCCGGTTCGACTGGATACACCTAAATGTTGGTCAATACAGGCTTTGAAGTGTTCAGTGCTGCCGATGTAAGAGGCGCTGCAGGTCCGGCATTGGTAACAGTAAACAACACTGGACAGTAGTGGTGTGGGGGTTTGTCTTTAAATTCAAAATAGGACCCTATGGTAAATGTATTTTAGTAGGTAAATTTGAAGTTTATACGTGGGTAAGCTTCAGAGAAAAGCGCTTTTAAAGAGTTAACTGCACTGACGGAGGTTTCGTNTACACTGCTGATAGGATGGTTATTTTGCTCGACATGTAGGCGGGGGGAGGGGCTGAATGTGAGGGTTTCGCAAGTGGTAACCCGGTTCGACTGGATACACCTAAATGTTGGTCAATGCGGACTTAGATGTGTTCTGTGCTGCCGATGTAAGAGGCGCTGCAGGTCCGGCATTGGCAACGGTAAATAACACTGGACTGTAGTGGTGTGGGGGTTTGTCTTTTAATTCGAAATAGGACCCTATGGTAAATGTATTTTTGTAGGTAAATTCGAAGTTTATACGTGGGTAGGCTTCAGAGAAAAGCGCTTTCAAAGAGTTAACTGCACTGACGGAGGTTTCGTTGTTGTTCGGAAGCGAGTGAAAGAAGTCTAATTTACGAACAGAGGGTTTGTTAATGCCGGGATCGAACAGTTTGTCTAGGAAAAATTTGCAGTAGCTGTCCAGGAGGTGATGCGGGTGGCAGTTATTTCTGAAAAATATTCTATTGGAGAAAATCAACTTCGTTCGAAATTGCGAGGTAGGACGAAGACAAATGGTACGCTCAAAATAGTAAGGTTTTTATTACATTAATTTTAAACTGATCATAGCAATGACTGAAGAAACTGGTTCAGAGGCCTGAGAATGTAGATTTCTCTAAACTCCAGTGGTTAATGTGGAGTCTTGGTTGGTTACAAACAGAAAAGCTCGAAAGTGATATGCGAAATAAAATCCATGAGGTACCTACTAAATTGAAATTGCGATACAGAAACATTTAAAGGAATTCCTAATAGAATATCAATAACTACGAACGTCGACCAACAAATAAAATTTACCATTTCGGGAATTCTTCCCATCATCAGAAACTGCAATAAAGAAGGCAAAGGATGCTTAGATGAATTTTATTTTAGATGAGCCAAGTTGGATAGACGTAACCAGTGTGGGATCTTAGAGGCTAATGACCATAGTGCGCTGTAGGGGTCCTTATATAAGCGTCGGACGGTAAGGAAAGCGGAGGAAAAAGTCAGTCAATGGTTGTGACTAGGGGCACGGCTTTAGTCACCACATTGAAGCTAGGTCTCTCTTCATGGATATATAGTGATTCCAGAGAAAAGAACATGTACAGTCGGAGGAAAAACGTCAGTCATGGGTTATGATCTAAAAAGCGGATGAACAGAGAACTGTAAGAAGGGTCTGGTTGTCAGCTCCTGTACAGTCGGCAGATGTGGAGCTAGTTAGTCGTGGATAGTGTGAAAAAGTACAGCTGAGGACATAAGTTTGAGGTGAAGTCTTGTTCTATGAATATAAAGGGATTCTAATTTTGTGAGTTCGATTGGATTAGAAGAGTCAATGATTGAGAATCATTTTTGTTGATGGGATGGTCGCTTTGCTGAGCATGCAGGCGGAAAATGTGCAAGTAGTGGTAGAGCGGTTCGACTGAATACACCTAACCTGAACGTTGGTCACATTGCCACATCTGCCGATTGTACAGGAGCTGACACCCAGCCCCTTCTCACAGCTATGTGAGTTTTTATGAAAATTTCTGATGATGGGAAATAATTATCGAAACGTTAAATTTTATTTGTTGGTCGACGTTTGTAGTTATTAAGAAAAGTTTGTTTTACGATACGCGGATATTTTACCGGACTACAAAGAGGACATATTTTTCTGGTACTCTCTCCTAAAGGAGCTCCTCATGTTGCTATGTTTTCGTGACTAGCCCTCTCGTTGCATCGCTGTGCTTCACTTTCAATTTCTCAACATGCATGCCATCGACTGCATTTTGCTCTTTATTGCTATATTCATTTGACCTTACTTTTCACAGGGATTGTCCTTATGAAATTCTATAAAAGTCCGTTAAAACTTGACTTCCTCGGAAGTGCAGCTGGTGTTGTGTGCGAGACATGTTGACGCTGTGCTGTCAAGATCCACACCACAGTTCACTTATTATTGACGTTATGCAAGATTTGAGTATTTGCACGAAACCCCTGAAACGTTCAGAATTGTGACGTCACAATTGCGTCACGGCCATTGTGAAAATCCCTAATATTCCTCGCGGCAACAATTGCGTGATCCAGTTTTGACGTGAAAATTTTCAACATTTCAAGGGTTTGTTGCAAACACTCAAATCTGACAAAACTATCTTCTGTAAATGAACTGTGATCCACATTGAAACGTGTGGCCAGAAAGCCGCCTCCTGTGTCCACACACGCTCAAACCGACTGGCCGGATGACAAAAATCTGACAGAGCCAGGTTCTCTCAGGCCGACTTCAGACGGCCTGAGCAGGCCGCCTGAACGTTCCACACCCGCTCACTTTGGCCTGAACAGTCCTGTTTTGCTCAGACGGCCGGATAGGTTTCTAAAGGAGAATAGCTTTTCATGAATGGTAGTGCTTCATTGAGTTTTTGGTGCCCTTTATTTGTTAATCAGTTTAGGCTAACTGCAGCATTAATCAGATAGATTGTGTGCTGAAGCGACTCATGGTGGTACCCAGGATTGGACGTAAGTCCTTGAACCGGTAATGTCGTGCAGTTTACCGTGTTTCTCTTGTGTAAATTATGAATACCAAGAATAGTGTCTCTTGCGTTTTCCTCTTCCAGAGAGCGCTGCGGTGTCTTTATCTTGAACGGGGACAAACTAATTAAAGCATCTACTTGTGATGGTGCGGGACAGCCGGTGCATGGATTGATTGCACGGTTAGAGCGGCGAGCTGCGTGTCTCCAGTTTCTCATTTTGGGAGCTCCAGCTGCACCTGAAAACTTCTCCTGATTTACAATGAAGTTAAATTAGAATTTTCTTTTATAATCTTTTTGTTTTCTTCATTTTTTTTTCTCCAATTTCATTTTATGGAGAGCAGCGGCCAGCGGCCCTCAGGGATTTCCTTAGATTACCTTAACCATTAGCTAGGCCTGCGGGATGACTGTCTTTCGTGTCCTCTTTGCTCCCTTCCCATCTCATACTCCTACTGATCTTTCTTCCATCTATTCTTTCCCGATTTGTTCCCGTGCGCATTCACCCTCTATGGGAACACTCGCGTATGGGTTCCCCGTGTCTATAGTCATATAATATGTCCTTGCTTTCTTCCTTTCTTATAACGCCTTTGTTGTGGAGATGGAGACATCTACTTCTGAATTTGCTGACTATTCTTTTATTTCCTGTCTTTATTCCCATGTGTGGTCGTCCTATACACCGCTTACGCAAGATCTCATAGGACCCATACTAATATAGATAATTAGTTTCATTTTATTCCAGGCTCACGATTAATATAGTGTTTCTGGGAATTTACGTTGGCCTAATTTATCAATGACATCGATTATTAGAAGGCAGGGGATGGGAAACGGCGCATCCTCGTAGGCCAGGGATAATACACCAGGTGTTACGATGTTGTGCCGTTCAGCTCTAATAAGGGACCCTTTCGATTAGCAGGACTCCTGATTACGGATTTCCAAGAGTTTTTGTTTCTTATAGTAAGCACTTTCCAGCCCTCAGGGGTAGGTATATTTTGGCGGGTCATTTCCCTGCCACAATAAATTTGGGCCCTACAACCCCTAGGGCCACTAGTGCTACTCTGCATGGGATATTGCAGCTTGCCGCAGTTCCCGCTGATGTTGATTTTGTGAATTAGGTCGGCTCTCAATGACTCCCCTTCTGTTTTGGGAGGTGGGCCGTAGATCGAGGTGGACGACCTATTCTCTAACGTTTAAAACTTCTTGGTATTAGTTTCCTACTCCTGCGCGGCGTAGCTTACCGAAAGCGTTCATCTATGCACGGGGGTTGGAGATGAATAACTTGCGCATTTTCCCTGACTATCTGAGAACTTCCGGCAGAAGAGCAGAGACAAAATCTTTGGAAAGTTAAAACGAGACACCTCGCGTCTTAGAGGCGCACGAGCCGGTGTTAAGTACCATTTACTACTCAAGTAAACACGGACCATCAGTAGAAATTAATTTCCGAAACCAGAATGATGTGGGATTCTTTTGTTGAAAATTTTATCACGAGCCGTTCCAAGAGTTCAGTTTTTGTTTACTCTTTGAATTCAAAATATCACTGGTTGAGCATATGCATAGACTTAACTCTATCAGGATAATTTTTTCACAGTCCGTTGTTAAGACTTTAGTTGTACAAATACAGATATGCTGCTCCTAAATTGGTAACCATAATCTGTTCGCAATTACTGCCGATAGTCCTCTGGTAGCCTTGATAGAGAGCCGTTGGACCATCCTCTTAGCTGTACTTCTTACAGGCAGTGTTAAGACCGAAACACACGAAGACAGGTTCCAAGAGATGCTGGCAGGCTGACTGGCTAGCAGTTTTTCAGAAGCACGGAATGCATTGGAGCGCGCACACCGAACAGCGGCAGTTGAGCTGAGCAGGCCGCTATGGCTGTTTTGTGTGCACTCTCCAATGCTTCTAAAAAAAACTACCAGCCTGCCTGGCAGATTCTCGCTGACCTGCTTTTGGTGGGATTCGGCCCTTATTCAGAGAATTCAGCGGCATGGTCTGTATGGAGGGCTGGTAAAGCAGAGTGCAGACGAGCGACATCTTTGCTGATATCAACCAGACAAAATAGTCGGATCGTCAAATTTGGCTCGACACATTATTACACACGTAGCAAGGCGACAGTTTTTGCAGCGGGAATGTCTCAGTTTATAAAGTTTTTAGAAGTTGCATAAATTTTATTACTAATTACTCGCAGGATTATCAGTTGACGTGCATATAGGTATATGGATCGTGTACATAAATGCAACTATTTAGAACGTTTGCATATACCTATGAAAAGTCACAACCCTTGTACTCGGAAACTGAAATTTTTGTGCTATCTCTTAGATTGTAAACAACACGGATATACGTGTTCTGCGGCTTTTATCTCTGTAACTTAGAGACAAATGCATTTGATATTTTAGACATCGCAATTACAATTGCAATCATTTAATGTAGAGTTTTCAGATAAGCGGAGGAGTTACATACCACAGTAGTAAACAGATAATATGGAAAACTGGACTGTAAATGGCTTTCATTGCTGCAAAGCTACGAAAAAGATTCGACTAGACGCATCCTACGGAACTCTCTCTTCCAGCAACTTCTTCGCCGAGTCTGGTAGAGCAATTGTGGTTGAAATACCACTTTAGACAATTTCTGGTTCTCTTCTGCATTGGGCTTGACGTGGCCCTCGCTGGGTTACCCGGACGCACTTGTGCCAAAAGGTGGGCGCAGTGCCCCGTGCAGGCGAGGCGGCAGGCGTGCGCCAAAGAGATTGCGTGCATACGTATAGCTTGTAGACGCCCATGCCCTTTCTGAAGTTGCCACAGACCACTATTCTACAGACCATTTTTTATCGAAATGAGTTTATTTACATAAAAAGCATACCAGAATAAAAGTTATATACTTATATATTGCTGTCGTAAGTGTCGTCACTATAATTAGAGAGAATGCGATTTGTATTTAATTCTATAGCGGGAATATAAAATTATATTAGCTTATATAGCAGTGTGAGACTGAGCAAACAGTTGCATGCTCGCAGTGCAGCGCTTTGCGTCTTCAACTGCCCTTCGCAGCGTAGATAGCATGCTGTTGTAGTAGTTGGAGAACAAAAGATGTCTGCGGAAGGATTCTTTGTGGATTTCAAGACGACAGAAAGTAACTGCGATTGCATATATACTACAGACTAAGGAACACAGACTGGCAATTCTTCAGTACTTTTGCAAAAAAATAGCGGCTCAATGATGACGTCACATTCCTCGTTTTACTGTTTTCATCATAAGTTGGTATACCTACAGGATACGAGTTGTATCTGCTTAGCTCCAGCTGCACAAAATTTCATCGACGTTTCTTGGCTACAAAACTCTGAAGCTAGACGGATTTTAAATAAAATTAGTGACTTGTTAGTAAATAATTATTTTCTCGTTTTGCCCAGTCCAAATATTATTCTCGTTAAACAAAATCGTTCAAGGCACAACGCTGATGGCTTAACTATGACGTAACAAC
>LQNS02278187.1:12516480-12533727 GCA_001587735.2 Parhyale hawaiensis
AGAAGCCCGCTGGAGTTATACGTGGGACGTACCCTATCCCCACGCCCAGCGGTGTATTATCTGTGTCTCAATCCAACACACAGTAAACTGTCTGCTACTACACCGAGTCTCCATACCCTTCTTGAGAAGCCATCACCTGGTGACGATCGAACGAATCCCCGACCAAGTACGACCGCGAAGAAGTTACTATCGTCTACATATACAGGCATAAGGAAGACCGACTATTACATTGGATACCCCATCTGGGTGTCACAATAATAATAATTTTATTGCGTAACTATATACTATACATGGTATATAAAAAAGGAGGTCATCTGAATCTTTGAGTATCACAGTTTTTAAAATTAAATTTCCAATATGATCTTAAACTTATGTAGTCCTACTCTTTCCCATGAAAAGTGACCTATAATTGTTTATTTTTTATTACTGAAAATCCCAAATAAAAGAGTATTGATAACATTTCTAGAAAACAAACCCCGATACCTAGTAAAACACATCTGTAAAAGCCTCAAGTTAAATTAATAACATTTTCTGCAAAGTATAACACTCACTGTAGAGTATTATTATATGTGTAGTCTACATTTTTTGTTGCCATAACGTAGAGTATGATTATAAGCATCTGGTCACTGAAAATACCATCCATCCCCCAGAAAACTCAGCACTAGTTACAATTGTTCGGAGGAGCCTCTGTTGCGCAACGTATAAACTGTACGGCACACACACACACGCACCGCGCGTACACGATCACCATCACTTACCATCACCGAGAATGTCCAGGGTTCAGACTCGTGCATCCCGGCATAGCTAAGCCTACCGTTCGTAAATTAAAATATTTCTATTCCCTCCCATACTACAGCAAAACCACTATCGATAAAGTCAATTTCCTGAAAGCTTTTCTCTCCGAGGCCTACCCGCACATGAACTTTAGGTTCTCCTACAAAAATACATTTACAAAATATGATCCTATTTCAAGTTCAAAGAGAAACCTCCTACAAACGTGCGGTCCAGTGCTGTTACGTCTTTTCTTGCACGAACTGCTCAGCTTTGTACTGTGGCAGCACTGGGCAGCATTTCTCAAGGCCCGTGTTGATCAACATTTAGGTATATCAAGCAGAACAGGTATACCACTAGCAAAACCAGCTCATTCAGCTCCCCGTCTTCATGCAGAGCAAAACAACGATTCAATTAGTAGGAAAGATTTCTCTACCATAGCTCATTCTACTCCAATAGAACTTACAACTCTAGAATCACTATATACCCACAAAATGAAACCCAGCCTTAACATGATTTCAGCTGTGCCGCTCGTCACGATCCATGACTGACTCTTTTGCCTCCGACTGAACTTGCCCGCTTCCCTCCGCTCTCCGTATCGTCCGACGCTTATATAAAGACCCTCGTTCCTCACTGCAGTCACTTGCTTCTTCGGTCCCCCCAAGTCAACATCAATTTTATGCCTTGCCAAATTAATCGTCATTATTATTTATCCATTTCTGTTAGAATTTGTTACACGTGTGAGGATGAGAAATTGAATTCCCGTTACTTTAAGTTTTCATGAAATTTGTCGACAATTTTATGTATGTTGCATACATCCTTCTAACTACGTGGTGCATTTGTAGGCTGCTACCTGATATTATCCGATGTTACCCCCATCAGTGCTACAGCGTAGCCCGTGAATTTGCGATATGGCGACCAATGTCAAAGTTGATTTGGTCTTAGCAGTACATCTAAAGTAGGAAATCCACAGGCACTGGTTCGGGCTCCAGCGTAGTTGGTTGAAAATGATCTGAAAAATGTACGGCTGCAGTCGATCATTGTTTTTAATGTTGACAATGAATAGGTTCTGCTAACGTCGAAATGCGCATTTATTACTTAGCGTCAATTTTTCATCGCCAGAAAATGAGCTTTCGTTACTTAGCGTCAATCCTTAATTTGCCCAGTAATGAGCTCCCATAACCTAGCGTCAATCTGTGACTGGTCCCTACAGTTGTTTGTTACGTCATTAGAAAGTTAGCAGAACCAGTCCTGGTCGCGCTATCGTCTCTCACGGAGATTTGTGGACGTGTCTGTACGCAGATCGTGTGCGCGTTAGCGGCGTCAAAGGTGGTGCGCCGCGCTGCTCGCTGTATCGCTGATTAAGTTAGGTTAGGTTGTGTTTGGTTGGATAAGGTTAGGTTAGAATGGTAGGTAAGGCTAGGTTAGGTTTGCCTAGGTAGTGTTTATTTTAGTGTTGGCGCGAGCAGGAAAGCTTACGTAAGCGTGAACGCAAAATCGTCGTGAGACTATAGTGGGTCCTGGCCTCAACGTGTTAAACTATACGAGGGTCGATTCATTGTAGGGTGGCTGGCAACGGCGAAGTGGTTTCAAGATTCAAACAACGAAAGATCAGTGCACCGATTAGCACTTCAAGGCTATAAGACAGAAGTGTTGGGTTCGCCACATTGGATCGCTTTATAAATGTTCTCTGTAACACAATAAGGCTCGAATCTGACTAAAACTACAATTCGAATTAAACTGTAAGACCAATCAATGATTGACTCTTGGTAACTGGAGCTCATTGCTGGGCAAATCAAAGATTGACGCTAAGTAACGAAAGATCTTTCTCTGGTCAATGATAAATTGACGCTAAGTAATAAATGCACATTGGGACGTTAGCAGAACCAGTCCTGGCCTCACCTAACCTTTGTGAGGCCCAATTCATTGTTGAAGGGCTTCTGTACAAAGGTGGTGGGTGGCAGAGGCTATGCGCGCGTTTACTAACTAGAAGACTGTGGAACCGGTCAATATTTTTATTTAATATACTTTGGTGCACGGCTAAAGTGGCAAAATTTCTTTCCTTTCATATATATCTTTTGTATAAGTGGTACACATCATGAAGGCTAAGTTACTGAACTATAATGAACAGGCTACCATATTGTGAAGAAAAATTAATTTACACTATCCATAAGTAGTAGCGCTTTTGGGTGACAAATCCCATTATACAGTGATTTAGATGTTTGAAAGACTGCAATGGTGCTTCAAGCACGGTCCAACTGTGGAATAAAGAGAAAGTTCAAGACAAAAATTTCCCAGGATTATTGATGATGGACAGCACAATACTCCAAAATTGTTGAATACTTTTATGACTGCCATTTACTAGTCAGTGCCCATAGCTCCATAAAGAATGCAGGGTCACTGGCGGATACACGGGAGGCATTCATGGCATTTGCCTCCTCTAGGATTTTTTTGGCGAGGGGCTTTCGATACAACGAAAGTGCCCCCCTCACGAAATGATACTGAACATTTTTAAAGAACTGGTACATGCAAGAAAGTGTTTGATTGTGATTTAAAATGAGATATTTTAACATGCATATTTGTGCTGATTAAACTTACTTGACCATTTCCTATTTTCTCAGAATTCTCCGTGAAAAAAGAATTCGTCTGACAAGAGATACCACATATTAACACTTGAGGTTGTAGCAACCTGAACCTAGAAGGCGGCAGGAGTACGTAATATAATTTACGAGGATTCTTCATCAGCAATTACTGTCTACCATAAGCCTGATGGTTTTTTCGTGTACTGTTTGTCGTGGAGGGTACTTTGTGTATTTTTGAATTTTTCACAGTGATACTATATAGCATTTGGAGAGTTTAGTCAAAGCATGTTGTCAGTATGCTAGTTTATGGTCACGAATGTTCCTCTGGGTCGACGTTTTGGAATTGGAAAGAAAGTATTAAGGCGAATCTAATGCAAGCTAGTGCACTTAAAAGAAATAAAAGGAGTTTCTTGGTTGAATTTCTCAAAGGACAAAAGACGGGGTTGGACTCCATTTTCCTTATATCTTTTACTAAGTGTCAAAGATCACCTTTGATATTCTTGTTTGTGGTTATACATTTGTTACGTAGGAGCCTTGGAAGCTGTATGGCATGGCCACTGTAAGGCGCAGATGAATAAGATTATTTTAGTAGATTCATTTTGAAGAACATTTATACGCAAGCCTCGAGGAAAAATATTAAGGCAACTCATGAATGCCAAAAAGTTACATGCTTGCTTTGTTGCGCGTGTTAAAAGTACTGGTCGTATCTGTGACGCACAAGACTGTTTCTAAAATGGCATAGGAATCTGTCATTTCACAGACTACTAAAGTCTGAAAAGGTAGTGAAAAGTTCAAAGACATGGTATATATTTGCTAACGCATAGAGCAATTCAAGTGTGGAAGCTTCGTTCCCTGGTCTGTTGGAGTTGGGAATTCATTGCCGGCATCAGCTTTCGGGCGTGTTGGCCCGCAGGCGTTTTGTCAGCTGTTACTGGCTTTTGGTTAATTTCCTTTAGCAGCATTGTGGGCTTCCCAGTGTTGCCAAGTGCTTCTTTTGGATTAAGCTACCTGTCCATGGGAGCCAGAGCGTGAAGCGTTAATACCATATTCTGTAAGACAAAAAATCGCGGATCTTTATTGCCTCCAGAAATGAACTGCCTAGCCCAAAAACATTCGGAAGGGAAACACTGATATTTCTTTATATAGTAGAGCAGGGAAAAATCTGTCGTAAATAGTCTATCGCATGTCCACATGCCTAGGATTGAAAGGAACACCAACGTAGCTATTATAATTGTTAATTTGCTGAAAAAGCCTAATTTTGCGTACGAGTCGCTTCAGACGGTGACGACGTTGGTTATTCGACATCGGGCAAGTTCCATTAGTAGTTTAACTAGAGCGGTGATCACGGTGTCTATATCGCGCCGAACTATTCCTGTGGTTGAACGCAGCCTCGTGCACCACTAGGGCGAGTTTTAAATCAATGACTTTTGTCTCAGCTTTTCTGCAGGTAGGTCTTATGCCTTGTCCACACTAGTAGACACGTTGCGCGATTTTGGTCTCAGAGACTCGTCTAGCATTGTCTACGTAGACATGTCTATAGACAAATCCTCGTCTAGGGTTGCGTTGCGAGACAAAAATCGCATGTCTATGGTTTCCCGATCAAGATGGGTTACATCCTGCAACGGTAGACACGTTGCACAAATTTTGCCTTTGGGATGTAACCTCTGCAGAACACAAAAACCGGGTAAAAATTAAATCAGCGCCTCAATCACTGGCCACTATAAGCTCGAGGCAACAGTGGCAGATATTGAAAAGAAAATTCATAATTTGAAAACTTCTTTCAACAGAGAGCGAAAAAAAATTGAAAAATTGTAGTGGGGCCTCTCCTAAGAAGTCTACATGGTTTGCATATATTTGCTATTCCTACTACCATTTAATGAGTCGAAAGGCAGCCGAAACACAGATTTCGAGGAAGAAATCCCAAACAGAGGAAACAATGAAATTGAGGTAAGTGAAACATAGTTCACTGAGCATTTCAGTTGCAGTTAATTTTTTGATTATGATTTTGTTACTTGGGTACAAAATATTTAAATCGCATTCTATGACTTAGGTATACATGTGAGTAAAAAAATGGCACTTGATTACTGAGATTTATCTTTAATAAATACTGTGATTATTGTAGAATATGTTTGATATGAGTTTATGACATATTGCCAAAAACACCGCTTTCTGTGGAGAAACAAAATAGCTACAAAATTCATCACGGATATTATGTACGTTAGCTGAAACTCTTCGAGGGACGGGCATCAAATCCAATAAACTATCCCTTTCATCAATGTCTCTTCTCCACGATCCTTCTATCACATTACCATCTGCATCATATATATAGGAGTCTAAACTTCCAGGAGGCGTGTAGTTATGTCTTGAAACAAAGAGACTCAACTTGTAGTGTGGACGCTAGACACACAAGGAACGTGTCTATAGACGGCCTCGCGACAATGTCTCTAGACCGTCTATAGACGGTCTAGAGACATGTATCGCAACATGGTCTACTATAGTGCACTAGGCTTTAGAATGGTCAATGCGCTACTGACAGGAATAAGAAGAGTTGTGCATCTCCAACTTCCGGGCACGGCTGAACGCTTTCGCTGAGATACTCCGCACAGGGGAAGGGAACCAAATGCAAGAACGTAGAAGCCTAGTGGGAATGAGTCTGCCACCTCGATCGGCAGCCCACCTCCCGAAACAGCTAGATGGTGAAGTATTGAGAGCCTACCTAACTTTACAAAACTAGCATGGCCAGCAGGAACTGCGCCAAGCTGCAACACCTGCGGAAAAGGCACTCGGGATCCTTGGTAGTGAGAGGCCCAAATATATTGTGGCCGGAAAGGGCCCGCCAGAATGAGCTATACCCATAGAAGGGGCACCCATCGGGCGACGTCACATTTATATAACAACGCAGTGCACAGGAGTAGTGCGGCAATATAATAATCTATTATGGATTCAGACAAGCTAGTTTTCACATGTGCGTCATTTATTAATAAAACAACTGACTTAATCAGGAAGCAAAGAATGCAATGGGAGTACTAAATAAGACTAAAATAAACTTAGCCGTGACCGCACGTAGCAAATTCACGTCACATTGACGAGTCGAAGTATTTGAGTGTGGGACCTCAGGCCTTCGTATGTTGTTTTCTTGACCATATCACCGTATTTTTTCGATTTATTTCATTCAATCTCCCGCTCATGACTGGCCAGCTACTTGAGCTGCAAAATACAGAAAGTTCGAGCAACAGACTGTTGTTTTTCTCGCGTACAGAACAGGCTATAATGGTGCTTATAGTTGTTGGTAAGGAATAAAGTTCTATGGAGAGCACTGTGAACTGAATATGAAGTGTGAATAAGATTTCAATAAAGAAAGTTAATCAGGTCGTCGAAAGAGAACAAATTCGGAGCTATAGTGCTGTGAAAGTTTCCACCAGCACTGCAATTTTCTATAGATATTTGCTAAATTAGTATATATTATCTTGATTTATTCATACGCTAGAAAAATAAATTTCGCATTTTAGGATGATTTTTCTGGTAAAATTAGTTGAAATACTCCTGGGCTGCCCGGTCACATAGATTCGTCGATGTCACTTTTTGGTGTTAATTTCTCCTGAGTCCTCCCGTTACGCTCTTTGCTTCCTGGACTTAAGTGTGAGTCAGCTGTGAAACTCTCGTAAATTTTATAATTGCCTCCGCCAAAGATGTTACGTTAGTCTTTGTTTTGCTTGTCTCTTTGACTCTTTGTCACTAAGTTAACTCAAGTTATAGACCCATCTTTACAGGGATTGTTACACATGCTAGGAAGAACAGATGACTTTTTTTTTTGTAAAATAGCCCAAAAAGTCATGGATGGACTTATGAAATCTGCGCATTGCTAGGAATGTTACGAAGAGCAAATGACCAACTTTTTGTAGTGATGTTTTTTTTTCTGGCTTTGATTTTATATTTGTCGGCAACAAAACGCAAAAATTTATGAACGGATCTTTATGAAATATGCAAAAATCGCTAAAAATACTGAAAAACACCATGGACTGATGTCAAATTCCAGGATATGAGTTTTTTGTTACTACTGCTTCGATCGGCAGAGGTAGGTATGAGTTCGCACAATGCTCTAGCTAAATTATCAAAATTTGGTGGTTGTGACAGAAAGGAAATCCTAGTTTCTGAACCCAATTTACATTCTTTCGATACCATTGCTTTCATTAGTGGAGGTATGAGTTCCAACAATGCTCTAGTTCATTTTTTAGTGATTGCCCTGGTTAGATTTACTTTCTTTTATTCTAAAACTGTTTATCATTACTCAGTAACTTGTTACTCTCGGTTTTTCAGGAAACTTATGACAGATATTTTCCGTTCCGAAGAGTCTAATGAACAATTGTGCCCATGTTGGTTTTTTTCATTGTGAGAAATACATTCCTCACTGGATCACTCTTTTCAAGAATCATTTATTGATATGAAAGAAATTTTCTACCAAAATTATTGATAGGTACTTTATAGAGGCTTCCCCCTTAGATCGGTGTTGGTACCGGGTGCTTTTCATTAGGGGGAGGCCTTAAAGACGGCCGTAATAAATAGAATATGGATGGACTTCACAAAATCTACAAATATGTATGATGGCTAAATGGTGACAATATTGAAGGGCCAAATGTCGCGAGCTTGGCTGAATGGAGGGGAGGGGGTTTACTGAAAATGAGGCAGCTTGGCTCCTCAATATGGGCCGGGGGGGGGGTCGAATTGGGAAAGGGGCCTGGCACAAAGGCGAATCCCCCGCCCCCACGAGAAGGGGCTAGATCCGCCAGTATCTACAATCAGTCGACTATGCAGATGCAGTTGCTTAACTTTCGCACATATATTGGTCCGATTTAGAACTTAAAATTCTTGACATGAGTGTCATTTCATTGGAAACTACGCTATTCTGCTATTAGCGTGTGGCATTCAGTGTGCCGGCAGTGCATAATACGTGTTCCGGGAGTTGCGTTATAGCTTGGTCAGCACGCATTTGCGACGGAGATATTATTTTTAAGTTTTACTTTCAGTTAGGTTGGGGTTCTGTGGAATCGTTACAAAGCCTGCAAAGACACCGGCGATTTTCTTACATAGGAAAACTATGAGAAATTCGAAGTCATATATCTCTTAAATTAAAGATTGCAATGAGAACGCCATTCATGTAAATTGTCTTTAATTGACTCTATATAGACACTGAACACAATAAAAATCATGTAAATCGTGTTTAAGTTAAAGTGTAAATTTACCTAAATCAGACCCAATCAGTTTAGCAGACATTCACACGGCTTGTTTCGCAGTTGTTACCAATTTCGTTGCTCTGCGTTGGTCTTTTCTCATGTTATCGATATCTTTGCACAGATGTGGCCACCAGAATTAAACGACATATTCTAAATGTTACCGCACTAATGCCTTGTACAGGCGAACGATGATGTCCTTGGATTTGTGTTCAAAATTTCTGGCGATGAATCAGAGTATTCTGCAAGTCATTTTCGCACTTTTGGGGCCCTTTCCCACCGCCGCAATATGTTAGGGCATCACGCACCCAAGGGTCTCTCCGCATGGGATGCAGCATCTGGCCGCAGTTCCTGATGAGGTTGGTTCTGGAAGGTTAACTAGGTTCTCTACTTTCCTCTTTCTGTCTCGTGAGGTGGACTGTCGATCGAGATAGCCGACCTGGCACGCGGGAAATCTCCAGTCTCTCATGTGTGGACGGACACAAAAGGGGCCGACCACTTCAGTGTCGCCTACTATGCTTTGCGTCGCGTTTCCCTGCCCGTAGTAGCGCACATGGCTACAACGCCTGCCTAATATGCGATATTTGAACATTGCACAAGTAGTTTCTCTTTTCAAACGCCTGAGTTGCGGCTGCAGAGGTTAAACAAAATATATAAGAATTTTCACTTTTGTCAACTTGCCGACTGTGTTGTAGTTAGTTTGTAATAGTGATGCCCAAGTAACGTTCTTGGGCGACAAGGAGCCAATTCCGTCCCATTCATTTCCAATGGAGTTTAGGGTTCACGAGCCCTATGCGCATTACTGAGCATTTTTCGACATTTGGGCTCACCTTCCAAGTTGTGCTCCATTTCATGAGGTGGTCAATGTCTTGTTGGAGTTCTGCTCTTTTCGTGGCAGGATGAGTTTTGTAGAGTCTGCAAATTTACTAATTGTATTACGGAGGTCGAGATCCAGATTATTGATGTAAATTTACAACAGAAGTGGACAAAGCACGTTATCATGTACAACCCCTGATCATACCTGCGTCCAGTCGGTAGTTTCTCCTTCAAGCTTCACTCGCTGCTGCCGACCCGTAAACCATGCCCCGATCCGTCTTAACGTCTCCCTGGTAGCCACAGGCTTCCAATTTTTTCATTAGCCGTTGATGGGGGGGACTTTTCCGAAAGTCTATTGAAAGTCCAGATCTACAAGGTCTATAACCTTCTCTTCATCTTTAGTATCCGTAACTTAGGAGAAAAAGCCCAGAAGGTTTATTAAGCAGCTTTTCCATTTCCGAAGCCATGCTGAGAGTCTGATATGAGCTGATGCATCATCAGGTGGTCAGTGAAGCACTTCTTCAGGAGGCGTTCGATAGTTTCGCTGACGACCGATGTAAGGCTGATTGGTGGTCGATAGTTGCTATGGGTTTTCTTGTCCCCTTTCATATATATGGGTATCACGTTAGTTAGACTCCAATTCTGCGGAACTTCTCCCATTCTCAAGAGACCGATTAAATATTTCGATCAATGGCTTCGATAACTGGAGGCATTTGCCGTAGTACACGGGGAGTAAGATTATCTGGGCCTGTGGATTTGTACACGTTTAGGCGACGAGTCAGTTTTTGAAAGACTATGTGTAAACACATGTGCTGATGGGAGCAACTTACTGTGGTGCTGGTTCAGGAATAATTGTAACATTTTCAATAGTAAATACAGAGGTGAAAGTCTTTCAGGATTGTGGCTTTGTTAGGTCATAGATGATTGCACCGTCAGGTCTTTTGAGCGGAACTGTTTTTTCTTCTTTCATTTCCATATTTATAGGAAGCATTTGTGTTGAGTTTTGCGATAGCGACTGCGGATTGTGGAAACTTCTTTTTCCCTTTTTGTGGTCCAGGGCCGGGATGAACAAAACTCCCGTAACACGAAACATAAATTTACTCCTTGAATCGCTTAAATGGCCTTCTCTCCAAAGCACCAAATAAATTCAGAGGCATTTAGAGTCTTTAAACCCTTTTGCGTGCAAATGTTTGAAATTGTCCTTAGCTCGATATCGACTAATCAGTTCCTATTACAAGCAGGGTTGGAACTTGAGAATAAAACAACCAGCGGAGTTCTTCCGTTCCTGCTGTGTCTGGAGTAAGTTTTGTTTAAAACGCCTTTCAACAAATTTTGATTTTAAAAGACTAGATAATGAATTTGAAAAAATCATTGTAAATGTTAATTTTTTTTTACTCTTCAAATTTATTCCTCAGCTAGGCTATGCGCATGCTGCAGACTGAATGCTTAGCACCTGGCAATTTTCAGAATATAGCTCCGTATATTGAACGTTCTGTTTGCAAGGTCGCAACAAATAAAATAACACTGTTAAATTAGAGAACTCTTTAAAATGACGGTTGGGACTCGTGAACAGTCTTGTTCCACAAAAGAACTGTTTAATTTGTGAACTATTGGGAAAAATTCACTGCCATTATCAAAGGATGTCTTAGGAACGGTCTATGTAATTGAACTTCAAGCCTAGATATTTTTGTGAATTTGTTGCGTATAGATGTTTTGGAAGCATGTACAGCTTTGCCTATAATTGCTGAATTTAAAACAATGGAGTCAAATAGCCTAAACAAAGTATGAAAAAGTAATAGAACATAGAACAATGCGTCTGCGGCACTGTGCAGTCAGGCTTAATTGCGGGACCAAAATCTGCCTTATGGGCCAGTGTTCAGTCAATGTATGGTGTGGTCTATGATTCACTTGTTTTTTTTTTTCTTTTTTTCAGCACCTTCAATGGACAACTGCCCGATCAAACTATTCGCCACATTGGTGTGCTTGGAAGATGGCAATGAAGTAGGCACAAATGCAGATTCAGCATAATTGCTGAATTCAACTCTTGGAGGTTGCACCAAAGGAAAGCGCGTTAAAACCTTTCTTGAAGTTGAAGGAAAAGACTACACCCAAAAACTTTTCATAAAGGTTATAAACATTCTGTTCAGATATGAACAGGAATTAAAGACCGCATTGCCCCCTCCGGCCCAGTTAAGAGGCTGTTTACAGGATGCTACCCAAAATAAGAAGAAAGGCGAAGATTTTGGCAAAATTTGCGTATAGAGGTGATGAACTGCTAAAAATTAAACTCTCCTTACTGAAAGTTAGAATAGATGGAATTTCTATGATCATGTCAGGTTAAAAAATGTAATATTAAAGAAATTTAATTTTTAGCTTTTAGTTACTTTTCAAACAATTTTTATACTTTCTTTTACACTGCTGATAGGATGGTTATTTTGCTCGACATGTAGGCGGGGGGAGGGGCTGAATGTGAGGGTTTCGCAAGTGGTAACCCGGTTCGACTGGATACACCTAAATGTTGGTCAATGCNTACTTTCTTTTACACTGCTGATAGGATGGTTATTTTGCTCGACATGTAGGCGGGGGGAGGGGCTGAATGTGAGGGTTTCGCAAGTGGTAACCCGGTTCGACTGGATACACCTAAATGTTGGTCAATGCGGGCTTTCAAGTGTTGTCCAGTGCTGCCGATGTAAGGGGCGCTGCAGGTCTGGCATTGGTAACGGTAAATAACGCTGGACTGAAGTGGTGTGGGGGTTTGTCTTTAAATTCGAAATAGGACCCTATGGTAAATTTATTTTAGTAGGTAAATTCGAAGTTTATACGTGGGTAGGCTTCAGAGAAAAGCGCTTTCAAAGAGTTAACTGCACTGACGGAGGTTTCGTTGTTGTTCAGAAGCGAGTGAAAGAAGTCCAATTTACGAACAGAGGGTTTGTTAATGCCTGGACCGAAAAGTTTGTCTAGGAAAAATTTGCAGTAGCTGTCCAGGAGGTGATGCGGGTAGCAGTTATTTCTGAAAAATATTCGGAGAAAATCAACTTCGTTCGAAATTGCGAGGTAGGACGAAGACAAATGGTACGTTCAAAATAGTAAAGTTTTTATTGCATTAATTTTAAACTGATCATAGCAGTGACTGAAGAAACTGGTTCCGAAGCCTGAGAATGTAGGTTTTCTGTAAACTTCAGTGGTTAATGTGGAGTCATAGTTGGTTACAAGAACATCTAGAAAGGCTGAAGAATTGTTTGATTGGTTTTCAGCAGTGAAATTTATGTTTGGATGTTTGCTATTCAAATATTGCAGAAATAAGTCAAAAGCTGTTAAATTGTTGAATGAGGGAAGTTTCATCTACATAACCTTTATAGTGGATCGGTTTCAAGTAATTTCGACAGTCGTTCAGGCAGAGGTTTTCAGCAAAGAAAGATATTTGCTAGAGAGGGGGCTAAGTGGGGAGCCCATGGAAACTCCCTCTATTTGCTTGTACAGTCTATTGTTGAACATGAAGAAAGAATCCTTGATTGCACGATTAAGGAGAGTTTTGAATGTTGGTTTTTCCATGTTGTGGAATAGGTAAGTGTCATCGAAGACTTTGTTGCAAATAATATATTCTATGGTTTCGTCTACGGGGATGTTGGGGAGAAGGAAGGTGTCAAAGCTGGCTAAGTAGACATTGAGAAGTAATTGGAGGTTTTTGATGCGGTCGCGGAAGTCATACGAATTGCGCAAAGTATACTAATTGGTCGTTAAAGGTTCAAGTAATAGAACAAGAAATTTAACAATAGGGTAGGATGGTGTTTAATCTGCAGCAAGAATTGGTCGTAAGCTGGCACCGGTTTTGTGGACCTCCGGAAGGCCGTACAAGATAGCAGGGGAAGCCCCGAATTGTAAAGTGAACGGTAAATCGAATCAGTGATGCCTTGGTCTAGCAATTTTTTCATGAATCTGTGGATATTGCAGAGGAATATATGAGTAAGTTTGAAAGGGTCGGTATGAGAGTCGTAAACAGTGAACTTTGCTGTATCGGCCAGGATTGCGTTCATTTTTTGGTGTTGCTGAGTTTTGTCTAGAATGGCAACACCTCTTCCCCTGTCGGGTCTGCACAGAACGGAATCTCTTTGTGGAAATTAGATTAAGATAGATCGGTCTTAGAAAAAATTGGAGAAAACTTTTTTTCTTTGTAAAATGTGTAGATGCTGTTAAGTTTTTTATTTTCTTTTTTTTACTTCGGCAAATGAAAATTTAGGGCGCCGTGGTTGAGATTTCGGTCTGTTAGCTAAGTTCTCAAATCCCATGAAATGTTTGTAATAATCTAGTTTGAATACGGGTCGACAGAATTCGAGGCCGATTGACAATAAAAATTTGAGGAGAGGTTGGAGGGTTACATTAGAGTAGTGGAAGATTACTGTCTAGATCACAGGTTAGGTTTGGGGATGCTCCTAATGCAATCAACTTCCTCTTATGGACAATTTTGGTTGTATGAAATTCTTATTGTTGGATTGAACAAAGTGAACCAAACTAGGGTAGTCAAGAAATTAAAATGAATTTTTGATTAAAGATGAGTAGCGTTGAACTGAGTGCGTAGAACAATCTCTTCACCCCTTTGCCATCAAATAACTTCTTCCTTCTGCATAATGCTCATTAGCTTTATACACCTCTTCCTTCTCAAAATTAGGTTCCCATCCACGAATCAATTGCCGCTACAATATTCAGCAGCTCGGGCAACCCGGCGCATCAGCGTCTCGAAAATGAGGATTTCTCCAGAAAACTTGAAAAATCAAGACTAGACTTACACTTCCTAACCTGTTGAAAAGCATACCAAGTCACCCCAAAATTTCGCCGCTCCAGTCTGTACCGATAGTCGCTTCAAAAGTCAACTCTACAAATCATGGCAACTGAAGCTTTTAAACCTAAAAATTGAAACTCAACATAGCAACATTATCAACCTTGACAAATCTGAGAAACTCTACTCATCTCTAATCAAAAATTCATTTTCATTTCTTGACTATCCTAGTTTAGTTCTTTGTTCAATCGAATAAGAAATTCATAGAACCAAAATTGTCCACAAGAGGAAGTTGATGGCATTAGGAGCATCCCCAAAGCTAACCTCCTGTGATCCAGACAGTAATCTTTCACTACTCAAATGTAACCCTTCAACCTCGCCTCAAATTGTTATTGTCAATCTGCCTCGAATTCTGTCAACCCATATTCAAACCTGATTATTACAACCATTTAAAAGAATTTGAAAACTTAGCTAACAGGCATTCCTGGAATCTCAACCACTGCGCCCTAATTTTTCATATAGTTACCGAAGTAAAAAAACAGAATGAAAAACTTGAAACAGCATCTACACATTTTCCAAAGAACATGAAGCGTTTTCTTCAATTTTTCCCAAGTCCGATCTATCTTTATCTAATTTCCACGAAGAAAATTCAGTTATGTGCAGACCCGACAAGGGAAGAGGTGCTGCCATTCTACACAAAAATCAGTAACGTCGAAAAATGAACGCAATCCTGGCAGATAAAACAAAGTTCACTGTTAACGACTTTCGAACCGACCCCTTCAGACTTGCTCTTGAATCAAACAAAATAAACAGATTTATGAAAATGCTAGACCAAGGCATCATCAGATGCGATTTACCGTTCATTTTACAATTCAGCAGCTTCCCTTGGTATCTTGTACGGCCTTTCTAAGGTCCACGGAACCGGTGCCCATTTACGACCAATTCTAGCAGCAGATGAAACACCATCGTACCCTATTGAATAACTTCTTGTTCTATTACTTGAACCTTTAACGACCAATCGATACACTTTGAACAATTCGTATGACTTCCGCGACCGCATCAGAAATCTCCAATAACCTCCCAATGCCTACTGAACCAGCTTTGATCTCAACTCTATTTTCACATGCATCCCTGTAGACGGAACCGTAGAAATTGTTTGCAACCAAATCTTTGATGACACTGACCTGTCCCACAACATGAATAAACCTACGTTCAAAACTATCCTTAATTTTGCCAATAAAGATTCCTTCGCGTTAACCCATAGACTACAAGCAAATACAGGGATTTCCATGGGTTCCCCACTTAGTCCCTCTCTAGCAAATATCTTTTCTTTGCCATCATGATAACCTCTGCCTCAACGACTGTCCAGATGACTTCGAACCAATCAACTATAATCGTAATGTAGACGACACTTTCCTCATATTCAACAATCAGACAGGTTCTGACTTATTTCTGCAATATATAAATAGCAAACATCCAAGTATTAAGTTCACTGACGAAAACAAATAAGATTCTTAAGCCTTTCTAGATGGTTTCGTAACCAAGCAAGACTCTACATTAACCACTGGACTTCGAAGAAAATACAATCTCAGGCCTCGGAACCAGTTTCCTGCGTCACTGCTATCATCAGTTTGAAATTGATATAATAAGAGCCTCACAATTTCGAACGTACCATTTGTCTTTGTCCTACCTCGCATTTCCGAACGAAATAGACTTTCTTCGAACATTTTTCAAAAATAACTGCTACCCGCACCACCTCCGGAACAGCTACTGCAAATTGTTCCTAGACGAACTATTCGATCCCGGCATTAACAACCCTCGGTTCGTCAATTGGACTTCTTTCACTCGCTCCCATACTACGAAACCTCCGTCAGTGCAGCACTCTTTAGAAGCGTTCCTCTCTGAAGCCTACCCACTTATAAACTTCGAATTAACCTACAAAAAAAAATGCATTTACCATAGGGGTCTTATTTCCAATTTATGGACTAACCCCCGCACCACTACAGTCCATTGTTATTTTACCGTTACCAATGCCAGGCCTGCAGCGCCTCTTACATCGGTAGCACTAGACAACACTTGAAAGCCCACATTAACAATCATTTCAATGGATCCAGTCAAACCGGCTAACCACTTGCGGAACCCTCGCATTTGGCCCCCGTCTACATGCCAAGCAAAACTTTCCCATGAGCAGGAGCATCTTCTAAATCTTAGTGAACTTTTATACACTGAATAGTACTATATGACTAGTAACTGTTTTCCCCTTAATCTTGGTACCTTTTTAAATTTATACTAGTATTAATTAGTTGTACTACTTACCAAGGGAATGTATTTGAAGGTAAATTAAATTAGGTTTTATTAAGTAAATAGAAGAATGAGGTTTTTAAATGTTTTAGATTTTATATATATATATATATATATAAATCCTTGTCTATCACAAATAGGGAAATCACGATTATATAATATATAATTTAACTAAATTGAAGTTACTATCCTTTTTTAAATTATACAATTGAAATAAATGTCGACACGAACTAATTAATATTTGACGTTTCGGGAGTTTTATCCAATTTTCAAAAACCTAATAAAATCTTAAGGATGTCTAACAATAATTTTTTTTATTATTTAAGAGGACCTAAAACTGGGTGGTACTAGCGTTGTGGGACCTTGAGGTCGAATGACCACGATGCGATATGGGGTCCTGATATAAGCGTCGAGCGGCACGGGAAGCGAAGGAAAACGAGCGAGTGCAGTCGGAGGAAAAAGCGTCAGCCATGGTTGTGACAAGTGGTACAGCTGTAGTCATCATATAGGGCGGGAAAAGAGCATGTACAGTCATGGGGGAAACAGTCCGTCCTGCACAAAGAGCGGACAAACCAAGCCGTGAGCAGGGGCCGGGCTCCAGCTCCCGTACAGTCAGCAGATGTGTAGTTAGTCAGTCGGGGATAGTGTGAAGAGGTACAGCTGAGGTTAGTCAGTCGGGGATAGTGTGAAGAGGTACAGCTGAGGTCATAATGTTGAGGTTAGGTCTTCTATAGATATAAAGGGATTCTAATGTCGAGTTCGATTGGATTGGAGG
>LQNS02278187.1:12617865-12629823 GCA_001587735.2 Parhyale hawaiensis
CAAGGTCAATGGCTAGCGATTAACACCAATAATGAAGCTATAAAGCGGGTTAACTAATTATTCTGTCTGAAGTTCCGAACAACTTCAGTGCTTATGAGATAAGGTTACTCGCCTTCGGTGAGTTAATAATGACAATTTTGATGTTTTACCTCATAAAAAGAGAATGCTGGTGTAATGGACTGAAGCTAATGTTGATTTAGAAAGGCTTAGGAATGCCTCAAGATCAACTTCTTCAATTTTTTTTTACAAGCTGAGCGTTGCTACATTCAGTTGAACTAGGACGGATACTTAAACGTCCCGTAAAGTAACGATAACCTACACATAGGTACTGTACAGTTCTGTGAAGAAGTACCGATACCGCTGCTCTGATTTTGTCTCTTCTTTATAGCGATTTCACTAAATTATGGTAAAATTTAGACATTACTGTATGTATCTATATTTGTACCTTCAAATGCAATGTTACGGTAAACGTAACTTTAAAAGGCGCTTGAGCATCCGGCCCCTGACTCCCAGGTTGTCAAGTATGGCCAAGAATTTATCGAAATTTGGAACAAAGACGCAGCCCTCAGGGATACATTCTGACGAGCTCTTTCCCTGTTGCAATATATATGTATACCGGGTGTTTTTAAATTCTTTCCACAAAATTAAACTAT
Source organism: Parhyale hawaiensis (assembly GCA_001587735.2). Taxonomy (NCBI): domain Eukaryota; kingdom Metazoa; phylum Arthropoda; class Malacostraca; order Amphipoda; family Hyalidae; genus Parhyale; species Parhyale hawaiensis. The sequence goes on from LQNS02278187.1 coordinate 12,618,519, forward strand.
AGGTTCCTTACGATGAAATATAACCATATTTTACTCTATCAGTGCATAGCCGACAATATCTAATTTTAAAGGTACGTTAAATTAATGTTAAACCTAGCCCAGAATCGGTGAATGTTGTGGGGTAAATGAACAATCACTGTTAGACTATGTTTGTTTTATGGAAAATAGGAGTTCATATGTTACATAGTTACAGAAATTGTTCACAATTCTTCTCATCGACAGAAACGCATGCGCGAAGGCGCCGGTGTAGTGATTGCCAAACCCGTTCAAAGATGCCTGGAGTTTCACGAATCCTCTCAAAGCCGTCAACGATCCTACCGATCAGTTCTTCTTCGGACGGTAGCTGGTTCATGGTCTTCTGAAATCAGGTACGGCGCAGATTAGAGTGATCAGTGTCAACGAATGACCGGTGTGCATCTTTATCTTCCCTGTAAAGTGCAGTAGTCTGCCAATTATGTTAATCGCACTACTGAACTTTTAAGTCAACTTACCTTTAAAAGTAGACACTTCCTGATATGCATCGACCACAAATATGGTTATTTTATTGTAAGGAACCTATAGTTTCATTTTGTTGAGTGAATTCAGGAGCACTCGGTGTATTGGCCTCACGAACCCATAGGGCCCCATCTCCATAGGGGATGTATCAGCTGGCAGTAGTTCCTGTTGAGAAGGTTAGTTTGTTAGGTTAGGTAGGTTCTACGTACTTCCACTTTCGTTCCGCCAGGTGGGCCCCTGAATGGTGAGAAGCGACTTATCCCATCCTCATAGGATAGTTTGGGGCTCATATCTGCTCCCGTGTGGGGGGCCTCGGAAGGAACCCTCCGCACGAGTGTTTTCTTTCTCCTGTCTCCTTCTCTTTTCGTTTTTCATCTCTTGGAAATGCATCACCCCTGATTTCCCTGCCAGCAGTAGCGCACTGTGCCGATTGAGACATTCCGGCCGGAATGACGAGATAAAATATTCCTTCCGGTGAAAATCGTTAATACATTATTATTGGGTTTCACTCTTGAATTGCTTTGCTGCGTCTGTGGTGGCAAAACATTGAATCTAATGATTATAATCGAACAGAGACGCTCACTTACTAGGTACTGGATCACAGGTGTCGGAGCAATCTTGTGAGCTAATGGTCTCCAGCTTGTAAACTATGGTGGAGCGTTTGTCGAGATCTGGCGGAATCAGGGCCCTTATGGCAACTGGGACGATATCCATACTGCACAGGTTCAGTTTGGAAACGAGCTAAGGCGTCAGTTTCAGCTATTGCTCCTGTAAGAAACTACCACATTTCGTTTACAACTAGCACGGGTTTTGGTGAAGGATTGTTTTTCTCCGTACCTACATGCTACTCACCGTCTATGTCTTTTGTTGCGTCCTGTAGACACAGAGCGTCTGCCAAACGATTTACTAAAATGTTAGCCGTCATTTCCGTTGGGCTAGCTAGCATTATTCGGGCCTGTTGTGGTAGCGGCAGGCCATGGTATATGAAATAATTTACTATGCGGCAGGCCCGAGTGCTGACAGTTGAGTACATGGCGTTCAACGCTGCTGGGTCGCCTACTAACCCCGGCAAGTGAGCCCATACAGCGTTTGACGTGCTTACTAAAAACTTGATTTCTGCACAGCTGCCTTGGGGATACTGACCTTGCCCATAAGTAAGAATAATCGGAGCCACGGGTTGTTGCATAAGAGCTAGGTTTCGGCAATGGCGTTATAGCTCTTGACGATCCATGGTTAACTGCAACCCTATACACATCTGCCGCCAGTTGGTCTAGATCTGTAGCACGAACCAGTGTGTGTGTTTCTCAGCAGGAGGTTCGGTCAACTTGACTTTAACTTTATCTCTTCAAACCTGTAAAATTTCTAAGTCGAGGAGCTGCACGTTTCTGTTCTTTATGTGGACACAGGACACAGTCAGGCGTTAAACAATGGTGTTTTGACATAATATTATCCCTCAATCGCTTAAGGGTTTTGCTACGTCTTCAGAACGATAGAGAAATGAGCATCATTTTAAGTTTTAATAAAGGCAGCCTACTTTATATCTAAAGAGATATCCTAAACGTCTTTTTAGTGCCACTAGCTAAAATTTTCAGCTGATATGACGGCAAACATTTTAGCAAATAGTTTGGTTGACATACATTTGTGTTGACAAGCAACAAAACATCCAGACACGCTCTGACGATATCCAAAAATTAGCTTGTAAACCTGGCTTCAGCTCTAGCTGTACCATGCCTTGCTGCCTCTCTACAGAGGCTTTCCCCCGTAGAAATACAATTGGGCCAAGAACAGAACCCCTGTAAAAATATAACTGCTTAACCCCAATTCACTATACGGTGACGATACTGTTGTCATGACGACCGCACCGCCGCTCTCCGATGACGATACCCCTATCGTCACGGTTTATTTATTTCTTCCCTGCACATTCTCTATGCCGGAGCACGCTGCTATACTCACTGATAGAGCATAAACATAATTAGAATATTTAACGTCGGACAGCGCATCGTATGGCGAAACCGCGCGGTCGTGCGGAAGGGGTTAATATGACGATGGTGATACAAGCTCGGTGAAATTTTAGTAATGAAAAGTTTAGTCTTAAGCTTACATGTGACTCGAATATTACTTTTAGCTGTTGTTCACTGACCAAACAGAAAACAAAGTTTTGTAGAACGTTGGAATTGAGAGCTTCTTTAGATGCTGATGCTTAATTTTCATCATGTGACTAAACGAAAAGCAAAACAGATTTTCAAATCGTAGTTTGAGTTTCTCTGTAGTACTCTATTAGTCACTCTCATACCAATAACTAAACCGTTTCATCGACTTAATCAAAATAAATTATTTGACTGATGACACCCATACCTTATGGAAGGTAGTTTTTGTTATGGTTATTTTTCTTACGTGCATGTTGCTTGGATCTTCTATCCTCTTGCTGCACTTCATTTTAAATATTCTCCTATCTCTCTGCAAGGTCACGGAATTATGCTTTAATAAAGTGTTATAAATACAGTACTAGCGAGGCATGAAAGGGCTTGTTGTCAACGACTGCATGGCTACGTTGGTTACAGTAGGTTTAGGATTACATTTACTACTATGGACGTGAATTTCTCTCCGCTACACAATAAGAGATCGTGTCAGAGGATCATCAATATGCGTTATTTTTAGTCTTTATCTGAGTTATGCTTAAGTTTGGTACTCAAAATGAGATTTCAAGTACCATGGGTGAGACATGTAGCAGTTTACGTATGCGGGAATGAGTTGATGCAACTTAATAAATTTTGAGGTAGTATGTACAACAAATTGGAAGCCCATTTGTTACTGTTGCTCATAATAAGATATGTAATTAACGTGTTATATTTGTTGCAGATTTTTTTAAACGAGAATGCCGGTAATATAGTTCTAGTTTGGAAAACAGTTCATTTGTATAATTAGCGCATTAGACACTGTAGTTCTAGAGAAAGTGACTGCGTTTATTTTGATGAAATGGAGCGCAATGATAAATTAGAAATTGAGTGCCAAAAGGAACAAGAATCTTGTTGTTGCCAATGCCAGGATCCGTCCTTCACTGAAAAGTGTACTGTTTGCTCGGAATCAAGTAGGCCTACGTGCGGAAATGGCTCCTGCAACGGAGAGAGTAACAACTTCAAGAATGGGCTGAGCGATTTGAATTCCACTGCTTCTATTTCAAGTTTGGATGATGAAACTTATGTCGCGAGAACGCGCAGTAGTTTAACTTCAGTTGAACCACCTAAGATTTCTGTAATTTGTCCTACACCGACTGCAGAGAGGGGCTTGGTTGACGAAATTTCTGGAAAGGTCAATCTAAGCTCCAAAACCGCAGTAGACACTACAGTCAGCAACCTCTTGGGCATTAAGAGTAGTGGACAAATTGCAATACCGAATGAAATTGGGCAAACCTCAGGGTCCAGCCACATTGAACAAGCCACTGAACCTAGCAACAGTGAACACACTTTCAAACTGGAAGATCAGTTTTGTCACGAACCTACTTCAACCGTTTCTTCTCAGATCAAAGGATCGGATGATGCTGTAGATGAAGATCCTAGAATTAGTGAAAATGAAGCAAGTGAAGTGACGCTGGCATTCAGTGACGCCGGTTTAGATATCACCAGTAAATATGGAAAGTTTCATTCACATTTGGAAAGAATAACAACTGCCATGAATGCATCATCCAGCCCCAATAGAAGTCGTCTTTCACCTAAATTTGATAGTAGTTCCTGTCCAAATTTGTCAACAACGCCTTCCTCTTTTCTGGAATTGAAGAAGTCTCTGGTCTTCTCTAGCCCACGCCGCTCTACGTCAGAGGACCACAGTTTTTTACCCACAAGTGTGCCTTCTATCTTTTACAAACTAACTAAAGTTTCTGACGATAACGACCTAACTGTCACGAATCATTCAGAAAGAAGCGAGGACGATACTTTTCTTCGGGATTCAATTTCAAGTACGGGCGTATTTTCGTGCGTTTCACCAACGGTCTTCTTCAAAGATCATGAAAATAATTTCAAACTTAGCTCACTGAGTAACTCAGAAAACCGAACAGTGCACAGTTTAGATTCAATGACTTATCTAAGAAATACTAAAGGTTCCAATATGACTTATGGATGTGGGGATTCCTCAGCATCGTTACTAAAATATAGTCAGCTACTGACTTCCACGGACTCATCTCTCGACTATGCTTCCTCAGAGACGATGTTCGACTTCGACGTTTTCGATACAACTTTCGACGAGCTGATAAGCAATCTTTCTCAGTTCACAATTCTCTATTGTAACTACTTCACGATTGATTTGGAAGCCTGGCCTAACTACGGTGACTATGTTCTGGCATCTGGAAAAATACTGCTTCGCTGTATCGACAAATTTTATGCTCTAGTGGCACAGATAAGGAAACAGCCTCATAGTGCTGTGGCGCTATCTTCTTTGGAACAGCACCTTCTTTCTTTGAGTGTGTGGATACGCTCTGGAGTACAGCTCTGGGCAAGGGTGGGGTTTGCTACTTATCGGAATGATTCTAGGAACTTTCAATCCATTGGTTATTTAGGCACAGTGTTTCGATTGTTGGCTGACAGAAAATTGGCAGTTACAAAAATACTGAATGACGTCCTTACTAGTGACGATTCTGCTGACCCGTCTTCCGCAACTGACGAAATAGTTATCGGTCCACTGTTTGATTTGGAGTAAATTGCCAAAGGAAAAACTAGAACTAGTGATCAGTCATGAGAAAAACTAGCACATATTGTCTTAGAAGCATTTTTTTTATTGTTGCAGGCAAATCGCTTTTGTGGAAGCAATCTCTTAGCTATAGAAGTTTTGTTTAGAAAGTTTTAAATTTAGTTAGTTTTTAGATTTGATTTTTACTTTTCATATGACGATGCTGAGGTTTGACGAAAGACCTCGCAGTATTTTATGTTCATTGCACAACACTGCCCATTCCCATTACTTGAAAAATGCGTTTTTTGTTTGCACGGTACTTTATTTAATATTTTTAAAGCTGACGTTCCATTTGTGATTCCCTAGCTTTGCGATGCAGAGAGATTTTATAGTGGCTGGTGCCCGTATAGAAAAAGTTAATGATATAATGATGATAATTATAGTTAGACCTATACGTGACTGTAGAATGTCATATTCATATTACCACCGCCAATCCCATCGACGTGAGATTGTTTTGGACATTGTGAAAATATTCATGTTGCTCGACTTTACTTGAAAAAAAAAAAGAAGCTCTCTGTCTCTAAATTTGGAGCTCAACGGACGTTGTCGTAACTGTATCCGTAGCCAGTGCTCGTTGTTTTCTCAATATAAAATTAGATTTTAAAGTTTGAATTTTTTCGAAGCAACTGCTAGACTTTTGTTCACATGATTATTATGTATGGAGCAAATGATGAGGAGAGCCGTAACATAATTACGGTAATTTCCTCCATTAGTTAAATATAGCTAAAGCCTGTTATGCCTTCGGAACGGAAAAAAGTCATTTGTATTTATTATGATATATGTCTATCGATTATTTTATCTACGCAATGCCAGCTTCTCTTTAACAGAGCAACCCGAACTACGATTGTTTTTAAACTCCAACTATTATGACTCTGTAGAGTTAAGCAAGTTTATACCACCGATTGTTTTTTCATACTACAGAAAGAATATATTTTTCCCTATAAAAAGGCTGTTTTTGCTATTCACTGTTGTTTAATTTTTGTGTATATCGTTGTGTACGTCACAGTTTGATTGTATTCGTCGAGTTCGGTTTATCGTATGCATGTGTAGTTTTCTTTATATCTCTGCTATAATATAGGACAAACTTATACTGTGCATAGTGGAAAGAAATACTACGTTAGATTAAAACAACGAAGTTTTATCATGTGTTCGTTTTCAAACACCAATTAATGTAACAGTACTGTTATCGTGATCATGAACGTCTCGTAAAACCCTGGTGAGCATTTGTAACAGTGTCCCTTAAGATTCACAGAAAATTCAGTTTTTTATTACAGATGATCGGTCGTTTTCTTTGGGGAGAGCAGAAATTGTGTGCTTTGAATTCTTGAGTCGGGAAGTCTTGCGTGCAGTGGCGACCATTATTGTCATTGCCGATGCAGATAAAAATATACAATTCAGTGTTTTCGTGGCTTTGGATATGCCGATTATGATAAAAGTAACAGTGCTAGGTTAGGCTAAACAGTATTCTTGCGTACGTTTTTGGAATTGTTATAATGATAGACTGGACTGCAATTGCTATTCTCTGAAAACTTGGAAGATTGGCCGTCGAAAAGACGGCTTCATGAGCGATAGTAGCATTCCTTCTGGCTATGTAAAAGTAAAACATAAAAATAATAACTTTAGGAAGCAGCAGAAATATAATTACAATAGCCTCAAAGCTATCGAGATGGGTATGTGAAGTGGCCATCTGATGCTCAATTCTAGAGTCTGCTCTTAGTGGACAGCATCATCTTGAGTGAAGACTTTTAAATCGAAAAAGGAAGACCGAGGAGAATGGATAAAAACAAAGAAAACGAAACAAAACAAAGAGCCGCCTTTTTTTACAGCGAGAAATATGCGTTCTGTTAATGTACAACATTTGCCGCATCATAAGCTAACGCGACTTGAATAAGAAAAGCCTTTCGTCTCCTAACTTCAGAGGAAGACGTCAATTAAGAAGTACCTTTAACTCGAACATATTCAAGGAACTTATTTGCTGTTAATCTGTGGCTTGAAGTTTCCCTTATCTCATCCTTAAGATCCCGTTCAGAGTGACTAGGAAGCAAAAAGCGTAACGGGAGGACTCACGAAGAAATTAACATCAAAATTCAAAATGTGACGTCAACAACGACGTCACATCGACAAATCTATGGCTGCGCAGTCTTAGGAGTATTCTAACTAATTTCGCCAGGAAAGTCGTCATAAATTGCGAATTTTATCTCATAAGCACATAAATGAAGAGAATATATGCTAATTGAGCAATAAACAATTATCAATACAAAATTGCAGTAGAGGCTGGTGGAAACTTTCACAGCACTAGCGGCGAAGTGCGGGCCGGTATATGACGCCCTGATTAAACTTCTTCTTTGAAGTGAAGCCTTATTTACACAGTTAATATTCAGTTCACAGTGATCTTCACGAAACCTATTTTTTAAACATATCAACGCATTTTTTTGACTTAATTCATTGAATCTCCCGCTTTTGATTGACTATTTCAGCTGCACCCATATACGAAACTCGGCAAAATGTTTGTCGTTAAGTACAGAAAGTTTGAGCAAGAACTGTTCCTATTTATTCTCTCGCGTCAAGAATATAACGCTGCTTATATTTTTGGTAAGAATTAAGAATCCGACCTACGAAGGCCAGAGGTCCCATCCTCATATACTTCGACTCGTCGATGTGACGTCATTTGGCTACATGCGACCATGGCTAAGTTATATTTGAGTCCCATTGAGTCCTCCCGCTACACGGTTTGTTCCTGGGAGTGACCAACCAATCAAGTAACCAACAAACTGTGCATTACTATATAGCTAGTGGATTTACGGAGATGACGTGCCGAATAATATCCAGAAAGGACTCAATACGCGGTTACTATAACTCGCATGACCGTATAATTCTTGTGAAATTTGAATTTGGAAACTTGACCCTTGCAACAGGTCTGACGCAATGCTGCTGACTAAGTGAGCTTTGACTGAGACAGCCGCTGTCGGGAACTTCCGCTGTGTTCTTTATTTCGACTTATCATTTTGAATCGAGTTTCAGGAGGATAATCACGAACCCGATTACGCAGATACGGCCAAAACTATTAAACTCTATCATAATCGGCTTACGATTACCGCCAGAAGCTTGTGGGTGCGTTCAAAAATAGCTGACGAAATTAACATTTCAAAGCACGACGTGTCAGAAACTTCATTGGCTGGCGCCACTTTAAAACTTACTGCACCCCAAGTAATGTCCCGACTCCGCAGGGGGTGTTGCAGCTGGTCGCAGTTCCTGCAGAGAATGTTAATTTTGTTAGGTTAGGTAGGCTTTCATTATATACTTTCCCTTGTTCCGCGAGGTGAACCGAAGATCGAGGTGGCCGACCTGTTCCGCGGGGCTTCTATCTTCTTCCGTATGGAGGGCCATGGAGGGAACCGTCCACACGGGTACCGTCTTTCTTCTGTGTTCTTGTCTTTTCGTTTTTCGTCTATTTCCCCTGTGTGGCTTGGTTGAGCGAAAGCGTTTAGTCGTGCCCGGGGGTTTGAAGATACATGGCGCCTTGCCTCCAGTTAGTAGCGCACTGACAACAGAAATAACTCGAGCACTGTGAGAGCGCATTCCTCCGCCAAGCAAGATTGCGGTAACGAAAAATTTAAATTAGTTTTGAAACTATGATCTTATTTGTATCTACACCAAAATCTAATCATTAGGCCTTTTAACAGCATTAACAGTTTCAGTAATTTTCTTGAAGATCCGTTCGTAATTTTTTGAGTTATGCTGCTCAATAACATTCTGACAAACATTAGTCAAACGCACAAACAAGCCAAACAATCGATCGTCACCAAAATTTAATCATTTATGTCTAACAACTAATGTAAATTTTATAAAGATCCATTCGTAACTTTTTGAGTTATTGTGTTAACAAGCATAAAATAAAAATAAAAAAAAACCGCGACAAAAATGAACGAACGAACGAACGGATCATCACAAACATTTGATCATCTGCACTTTGTAATATATATTTTTTACGTAACAACTCATGTGTAATATATATTTTTTACGTAACAACTCATGTAAACTTATAAAAATTCGTCTATAACTTTTTGAGTTATGGCATTAAGAAAAATTAGGCAGACATACAAACGGATGAACGAATCTTCACCAAAAGTTAATCATCTGTTCCTCCTAGCATATCTAACTCTAAAAATCCCTGTAAATTTCGTCAAAATCAGTCTATAACTTTTTGCGTTATCTTTGTGACAAATAAACATACCAACCCGACGCAAACATAACCTCCATGGCCGAGGTAATTTGAACTCATCTAAGTTCGTTTATAGTCTGAGACCTTTCGGCAGAAAAGCTGAGATAAAAATCATTGAAATATTGAAGTGGTACTTATTCCGCATCCTATAGTGGCGCACGAGCCTGTGTTAAACCACAGGAATAGTTCGGCGCGATATAGGCAATGTGTCTCTGAAGTGCTAGTAAACTTACTGCTACTACTTGAATCGTGCTTCAAGTGTTAGCAGTAACCTGATTACGCTGAGCTAGCCAAAAACTACAGTTTACAGAAGAAGACCGAGTCTCAAGGGTATAACCAACAGCGTCTCAACATAGGCAGAGTGCCCCAAAGCGCTGGTGAAAACTTCTACTACAACTACTACTACTATTACAAGGGTAACCTATTAAGATACAGCGCTGGAAACTCGACTTAACGAGTCGAAGCCAGTGCACCTGTTTGCAGTTCCGGAAGAGTCAAACCTCAAAGGCTCAATTTCCCCTCCAAATCGAAAGCGCCTTTAAAATGCAACTGGTAATACTTGTATCCCATGACTGAAGTGTGGATATTTAAGTCAACGTTAATGAATTAGATGATCTCGATAGTCGTGTACGATTCGATCCTACCGCTGGTACTCATGGGCAGTATAAATCACGGCTGTATTATCATAGATTATAGTTCTCTGATCGTGTAACATAAACAAAAAAAGAATGTGATGTCTCACGCTTGTTTATGTTACGCGGTTGGATAACCTTGTGTTACTAGGGGAGTTACTAAATCACATGCTTCGTTAAATATATGACCATATATGTAATATTAGGAAGAATCTTTCTTTACCATCTCAAGTTTCCTGAAATTCACTTTATTGTGATCTTTACAAAAAAAAAAAAACAGATAATTCAACTCTGCTTCACTGTAAAAATTCTTGTCTATTGCTTTCGGCAACATTTGCCATCATCAGGGCTACATGAAAGCTAGCTATTCGATAAACGCAATATTGAAAAGTCTAGAGCGCTTGAAAACGTGGGTGAACGGACGGTTTGCTTAATTCCGGTGCCACAATTTACATGCGCACGCTCAGTATACGACCATGGAAACGTACAGTTCAGCTTGCAGGGACGCGTCGTCTTCATAATAAATAAACCTAAACTATCTTCAGTCTTTCATATCCTAAAACTTACCCGAGCTTCTTTAAGTTTATGCAAGCAAAGAAGATTTTCCAGAGTTCTATATGTATAAAGATAGTTGCATTCAGTAGAAGAGGTCAATACAGACATGAAACGAACGGAGGAAGGTAATTCCGCCAACAAAACACTCGTTTTCTTCGCTGGTCATTGGGGTAGCTACTACTTTGATGACCAACTTTCCCTTTCTCTTTGCTTATTTTTTACTCAATTGGCATATCAAGAACTAAGGAGATATAAAACTTTGCTGTGAGAAGAAACGAAAATTGAAAATCTGTGCTACCGCGGAGAGGAAGTTGCTTCCGACGTCTTCGCAGCTATGGATTTTCAAGTTGTCGAAGAAACCTTCGAAGCTACATCTGTGCCGTGGAAGTTGGAACAAATGAATTTCTCTCTTGTAATAGAGACGGAGAGAGAGAGGGAGAGACTATATGGAAGAGAGCAAGCCTAAAAAAATCTGTGCAGTATTATTATGTAGCAAGTAACCCGCGCCGTCAAATATAACAAATAAATACACTAGCGGGCAAAATAATAGAACGATTTTCATTATTTGAAAATAAAGTTTAACCATGTAGAGTAGGTTAATGAATCTTTTGATGGGGCCTTAAGGAATATATTTAACATATTTCTACAAAATATCAGGACAAACATAACTATATTTAATACA
>LQNS02278187.1:12656782-12667864 GCA_001587735.2 Parhyale hawaiensis
GGAGAGGTTTCGGAGAGCTCTCCGGAGACCTCCGACTCCTTAAAATTCCTAAATTTTTTCTCCAGTTCCTGTTCGTTTTGACCCCTGCTCTGACCTTACACCGAGGTTATCCTAATAGAACGTTTCTCGGTCACTGTCGCTACATAAATAGCTCTTTATCGCAAGAGGTCTTTTTAAAATATTTGCCATGTCTCCCTGAAAGCTTCGTTTTTAGAGGTTTACAAATATTACAGGGCCAAAAAATGGTCATCATGCAAACTTTGATGTTACATCAAAACTAAACAATGCACCAGCCTGAAAATTTGCACAAAGTTGAGAAACTACTTGCTTTTCATGCTCTTGCAAGCATAATGATGTGCAGGCAAGTTTTTTTTCCTTTCTTTCTTTCTTTTCGCTAGTGCAATCAGTGGTTCGCCTCCCTCACTGTCGTGCGAGCGACAATCGCACTTGCGAAAAAATTATCGTACAAAAAAAGCTGCATATGTATCATTATGCTTGCAGGATCATCAGAAACATGTATTTTTAGACTTTTTGCAAATTTTCAGGCTGTTACATTCTTTAGTTTTGCAGTAACATCAAAGTTTGTTGGAAAGCTATTTTTTGGTCTTGTAATATTTTTTGACCTCTAAAAGTACCTATAGCTTTTATTGGGTGGTATGGCAAACATTCTAAAAGCGGGAACTACAATATAATTACGTGGATTGTAAGGTTTAAAGACCCGCCATTTCCAATTGTGTATTCAGGTTTTGGCTTGCTCTTCTAGTTTTTGGAAAAAATGGGGGTGCAATCTCTTGCCCGCTATCGACTGGTGCGATCACTAGCCCGCCCCGCCACTAGCTAACATGTATAAATTTCTATAGGTACACCTACATGTTTTGATGCCATGCCTTTTACTACAGCATAGCTAACAAAAAATAGTGGAATTTTTTCTGCAGATATATGAACTTGTAAGCTCTCTTGTGGTATAGACCAACCATGGCTGAGGTCACTGAAAATGACTTTGCTGGGGCTGAGATACAGTTCATAGAAAACCCAGCCAAGCTCAACAAAAATGACTTTGCTGGACTGTTGGTGATAGGATGGCTGCTGCCAGGGCTTCTGTGGTTTTGTATCAGTAGCTATTGACAAGGGACTAACTGGAACTGAAGTTGATCTGGAGTCTGGGATGGAGTTACTGAAAATGCCAGGGTCCAGACCTGGACTGCCCCAGCTGACCTGGATCCTGGTTTGTTTATATCTTGTATGAAGTTTAAAATGTCTAATAAATTTATAGTTAGTATTTAGCACAAGCTATGTCTGTTAGCTAGTGCATTACAGAGCTAAAACTGTATGGTATCCCTTCAACACAGAGCATGTAGGTACTTAATGGCTCAATATTTCTCATACGTTTTTCCTATAGCTCTGACGTTGTAAAATATTACTGTGAAAGTTTATTGGATACCTATCTATCCTGTTTGTTAGACATGTGTTTGTCTAAATGTGAATGACCAAGAAATTACTAAAAAGTGCAGCCACTTTCATTTTGGACAGCTCTAAGGTCATGACTTGGAATTGTTTTTATTGTTTTATGTTTGTAAAAGTATGTAGCTAGCTACAATGTTCTGCTAGATGTTGCTGTTTTACTTTTTAATTTTCTTCTAGATTGTTAAGATATAGCTATTTTCCAAATCTTTTGTTAGTTACCTGCCACTTTTCTTATACAGGGCCTCGAGAGTCCACACTTGGAGAGCATCGTGAGCAGTTCCACAGGTGGATCAGTTGGATGCACAAATGGAGGGAACGATGCTTGCCTTGACAACCTTGTATTTGATGGAAATCACCTTGTGGTGTCGCCGTCAGCCGCGGCGGCGGCCGCAGCTGCTGCTGCAGCTGTTGCCAAGAACAGCGTTACTTCTGGGTCCTCCCAGAACTGCGGCACTGCTGCTGCATCTTCCATCCATGCCAACGATGCTCAGCAGCACTCGCTGTTGCATCAGGGGAGCACCGCATCATTACCCCAGCAGCAACACCTTCACACCATGTCACCCGCAGTTCAGCAATTACAGCACCTTGCTGCTCCTCTTGGTGGCATTACTTTGGATCAACAGCAACAGCCCTCATCTTTATTGTTGCCTCAGTCTGCCTTAAGTGCAGAGGTGGTGCAAAGCTGTAGTGGGCTACCAAATACCACAGGAGATGACAAGAACAAAATGGTCCTCATTACAGGTGATGGTGTTGCTGCTGATCAGTCTGCCCTGCAGTTTCTGACGTCGTCGTGCATTGTGTCACAGCCTCAGTCTTTGCAGTCCAATCAACAGCTGTCTTCTTCGCACAACTTCCATCACTCCTCCTTACCCTCCTTCATTGTAGACTCGTGTAACAAAACAGACCCTCTGAATTCCTTCCCTCACACGTCCATGCAGTCAATGAGCAGCGGTGTTTCTTCATTGACCTCTGTTGGCAATTTGCAACAATCTACACAGCCTAAACATCAGATGCATTCCACCTCTTCTGATCTCAGCAATCAACAAACCCTAGCCTTTTCAACAACGTTACGAGGCTCTTTGGAATCCATGGGCGCGATGCCAAGCCCTAGCGGTGCTGGAACATCATTTAGCCCAGCAAGTGGTCCAACCATCAGACCTCACACCAGTCCAAAAGGTGTAGCTTCTAACAATACACGAAATTCCTTGACAAAAACACAACAAACTCTTCTGCCACTGCAGTGCAGCAAAACCAAAAATTCGCCTATGGTGCCCTCTAGCTCGGGTAACCTTCCAAATTTACTTGTGGGCGATCCTATTTCTAGTGTATCTTCTTTGACAACCGTGAGCAATTCTGTCAATGCATCCTCGTCACTATCATATTCCAGTATAAGCTTCTCAAATTTGTCTAATGTAAGTAATTTATCGGGTATTCAACTAGTCAGTAACAATGGACAAGTGATCGCTACTCCAACATCAGAGTGTGAAAATTTGCTCAGCAGTGGTGGTGGTTCACAGTCCCAACTTGCTCCATCTGTTTCTATATCTGCATCGACCACAAGTTCAGGGCATCACTTAGGTGTACAATCATCTATTCAGAGCACTCAGATCATCGGGCCACAAGTGTTGGGATCGACTGCATTACTTGGCAGTCAAAATAATCATCTCCTCAACAACGCAAGTGTCAGTGCTGCTCCCTTGTACGTCACACCAAATTCATCTATATTGTCTGGACAAACGCAACTTTCATCATCATCATTTCCTTTACCATCAGTTGGCCTGAATAATCAAGCGCAGGTAATTATTACCACTCAAGCTAATCTTAAAAGTCAAGGACTTACGCTTACTTCATCTTCAATTGTTTCATCATGCCCATCTACCTCAAGCAGCATAGCTACACCCAACAGGTCTCCTGCACAAGCACTTCGGTCTCCTGCTCCCACACAGCCGCAACAAGTGCTGCCTTCTCCCACCAGTGGCAGTGGAGTAATGCTCCAGCAGATCCCTGGAGGTGGAGTTATGATCGCTACATCTCAGTCTAACCCCATCAAATCTTTGGTTCCTGGAACGGGCCAGCTCATCCAACTTTTGGCCAACAACAGAATGGTTCCTTCAGCTAACAAACTTATTCAACCCAAGCAGCCACAGCTTTTGCCTAAGCCTGTTGGATGTACGCCAATTAATAATGCTCAGTCAGGACCACAGGTGATCCCTGGGAAGACTCTGATTAGTGGAACGCCCTCACGATCTATTGCTACAACTCCCCCGTGTTCCTCGACATTACAGTCCCCTGTCACCTCATCTCTAAGTTTATCTCAAGCAGGCCCTGCATTAGTTGCGCTCGCGGGATCTAATCCATCTGTGATAACAGGAACATCTGTGTCTGCTGCAGCAGCCCCTAACACTGCAACAGCTCCAGCTAATGCGGGATTATTACTGAACAGTAACCTCTTGTCCAACAGCATCCAAGGGCTTCAGACTGGTCTCCAGCAACCACTATTGATCCAACATGCAAATGGCATGCAGTTTCTTATAAGACCTGCCGGAAATGCAGGAACTACACCTTTATTTCTCAACTCATCGCCCCAGTTTCTTCTAAACACTTCTGGTGGGCAATCTACTGCTGCCGTGAATAAGAATGCTGGTGCCACCGTACCTCCCCAGGCTATTATGATTCCTGGTGCTAATGGCCAGGCTCCAACGTTTGTAGTGCCCCCAGGGCTTGCTCAAAATTTTGCTGCTAACCAAAGCTTATCTACTCAGACACCCAATATTATCGGAGCTGCTAATGCACGTCAGGTTAATCCCACGCAGGCGCCTATCTACAGATTTGTCACGCAACAGCCAACTCCTACATTACAGCTGCAACAAATCAATACCCCTAACGGCCCTTCATATATTGCTGTGCCAAGTAATGCCACTCTTAATTTACCTGCTGGGGCGGTCCTAGGCGGCGCTGTGCGGCCCTTAGCCCCCTCCATCCAAGCGCCCACAATCCAATTAGCAGCTTCTCAGCAGTTGGGCGGGCAACCAACTCTTCAGCTTGCCCCTACCGTGCTTGCCCAACCTAATGCCATCACCATTCCATCGTCTATCATGCCTGCAACCTCAGCTACAACAAGTAAGGATGGCTCCGCCACTCTGCAGAATTCTGTTAGTAATTCTATTGTAATGAGCCAGTCCTCACACTCGGTTAGCACACCTGTCTTTTCATCTCAGCTGGACTCGCAACAACAGCAGCAGCCCAGTAGTCAAGGTGCTTCTTCGGAACAAAAGAAGAAAAAATCCAAAAAGAAGAAGAAAGAAAAAGAGCAAAAAGAAAGCAAAGCAAAAAATTCTATTAATCTGAACGACATAATGAAAGAAACTGGTATATTTGGAGATTTCTGTTTTGATGAAGCTGAGTTTGGTTCAGTTCCTACAGAGGATGGAGCTCATTTGAATGGAGGTGCGTCATTGAATTCAAGTTATAACGCAGTTGATAATTCGTGCAATTTAGGATCTCTGCCTTCAACAGCAACCGTCACAACACCTTCCACTTTAGTAATAACGTCAGTAACCTCAACATCTCCTGGAAGCAGTCGATCTTTGGGAATGGCTACTTCATCAGTTGGTGCAATTCAGTTTCCTTCAGTTATTCCAATGATCTCTTCTGTATCATCATCAATCCCGGGGCTTGTTTCTACTGTTGTATCTTCTAGCATCGGTACCATTGCCCCAAGCATCATAAATGTCAATGGCCCTAACGTCAATGCTTCATTTACCACTGGAAGCCTGTCCCAGGTATCAAATTCACTGAACAGTGCCTGTGTGACATCGGCTGCGCCTGTTACCTCAGTCACATCTGGGGTACTCCCTGCCAACCTGGTCAATATTTCAGGCAATGCCCTGTCGCAACAGTTTCTCGCTAGCAAAGTTGGAAACCTAGGATTACCTCAGGCCGGCATGGTTGCTACTGTGGATGCTACAGGCAAGATAATACTTGGGCCTATCTCCCCCATCCGACCTCCTGTTGTCCCTCCGTCTGCAAATGCCCCCGCTCCTGTTGCTGCCTCTACTTTCTTGTCCACGGTGAGTGGTCTTGGTCCTCATACCTAATTTTGCACTTATTCGAGTAGTAGCTAATTGTAGTTACCTACAGTAGAAACTCTGTGAGCTTTATTCATCCCAGACATAAAGTAGGTACTTGTAGGTCGATCTGTTGAACTGGTTTGCGGGAGAGTGCTCATACTGGGAGCCAACTAGTGGCGGCTAGTATCCCTACTTGCACAGCAGATTTTCACTCGAATTTCATGACAAATGCTTGTAGCCTTGTAAACAAATTATTCCCACTGCATAGATCTTTTCTAAAACAAGGTTCTACATTTACAAGAATCTTCCGTTGTGACTTGATTTTACTGCTGTTTTGGCCTATCTCGAATACTTCACCAACTGCAAATTGAAGTAATGACATGAGTGAAAGTTAGTTGGGCTACACTTCTATTACCATTTTGAATTATTGGCCCTTGGGTTAGACCAGCCCTCCCAGAAGTTGCTTTTACACTCTCTTAGCTTGAAGCGCCTGTTTCTAAATGTGGGTCCGGTACTTTTTGGCGTCGACTGTTGGGCTCCAATTTTTTTTGGTGCTGATTGAAATTGAACAGGATACCGTTATGGACTGGATGAAATTACTATAAAGCCTTTTATTTTAGAATAGCTAACAACTAACATTAAAAAGTAACATTGAAGTAGTCACACAATATGTAAAATGCACTTGTCAACTTTCACATAATTAAGAAAATAGCATTGACACTAATATTGACGAAAATTATTTATTTTATGCAACTCGTGGTTGTGAGCTAAACCTAGCAAATATTTTAATGGCTTTTCTTCTAACTTAAGCTAACTAGCTATATCTACCTGAACCTTAGCTAACCTAGCCAAACCTGAATATTGGGTGGCACTGAAACGCGTCCTCTGACGGGAACAGCATTGTTTGAAATGTGCATATACCTACCACACTTTGAGAGAAAGGGTTAAGGATGCTTGTAGCTATCATACTGTATCTCTATTTGTTTGCTAGATGATTGCTGATTTCTCATGTATGTGTTTCTTCATCGCCTTCATGGCAACATTGAGCCAATTTCTGCTTGTTTCATCCATTCCTTTTTAACTCAACAGTCATTGCCTATGGCGATATGTGTAGTGCTAAATTTCTAATTAATGGTTCTTACGGAAGTGTTCTGGCAGTTCGGTAGTGTCTGTAAATCTTACCATAAAGCATTCAGACAGCGTCACATGCCTGTTGACGGTAGCTGTATGTAAAAATAAAAATGTAGCTATATATTGTCCAAGAGAAATTGAACACGAACTGTGTTGTAGCTATCTAGTGAATTGCTCCAGTACCTATTCTTTAGTGTGTGTATTTTGTGATGTATCGATCTGCATTGTGGTTCAGCTACAAACACCTATCTGTCATTTCTGATCCTTCTCCTAATATATTGCCTATACTGAAGGTACCTATATATTTCTCCACAGGCCAATGGACTAATGATGACGGTGCCATCGTTGAAATTGGGCAGCACAGAAGATGCAGTGATTAACAACAGTGGCAGTACTGCTGCACCAACATCCCAAACAGTGCTCGGTAACTTGAGCAGTGGTGCTGTAGGCACCACTGCTAGTGCTACTGTTGTGCTCACGAACTTCACACCCACAACTGTAGCTGCAGTCGCTTCCACTGCTGCCCCTCCTCTGTTACCTTCTCATCTCCAGCTCAATCAATCACTAGGACCCGCTTCTATATCAGCTTCTTCTATGCCATCCAGCACCACCACTACCGCTTCTGCTACAGCACCAGTAATGTCGTCTCTTCAGAAGAGGCCGGCTGCTATTGGCAACGATATCACAAAAGTTGTACAAAATACTCAGCTCTTCAAAGCGCTACAACCCGAGACCAACAATTCCTCCCTTGGTATTGGTTCTTTAAGCTCAGTGACTGAAGACGGTAGTATAATTATTGGCTGCCAGAGTTTCAAACCAATGTCGTCTGGGTATGGTCTCAATAAAGCTCAAATTGTACCTGTGAATGCTGTAGTTGCGTCACAGTCACTAACTGCTAATGGAATTATGGACGTAGCCAGACTACCTTCAACTGTATCCACTCCTTCCGTCCCTATAGTTCCTTCTTCATTGACGACCTCTTCAAGATCTCCTGGATCTCAAGCATTAGTTTTAACCAGTCCTCCTGTCAAAATATCTATTGCATCTGACGCTCCTAGCAATGAACAATTATTGAAAACTTCCCCTGGTGGTGTAAGCGGCTTAGCGACAGCTAGATCACAGGCTCCGACATTTTGTATTTCATCCAAGAATAAGCGTCCTTCTCGGGGGAAAAAGCGAAAATCTATGGATGATGATATCAGCACAGTAGGTTGTCAAGCTTCCTCAAGTGGCGTGAATCCAACTCAGCCTGGCATTGTCACCCACTATCAAGAAATCAAGTCTCCTCCTGGATGCAAGTCCATTGTATTACCGCTGTCGTCTTCTCTGAACAACATGAAGACCACTACAACCCTCAGCAATGGTTTCTCCTTGGCTATACAAAAACCTCCTAGTGAGACTTTTGCCAACAGTGCCAGCGTGAGTCCCAAAAGCGTACAGCTCCGGAGCATGCCCACCATCATAGAACTTGGAGGCACTGTCTGCAATGGTAGCGTCACCACTGGCAGTACTGTCAACACTACCTGCACCGTCACCAGTGCTTCATCACTACCAGTGCTTCAGGTAGCCACTAGTGGGCTTGTTGCTGCCGGCAACAATTCCAAGCAAACAATCAAGCAACTCTTCTTGTCTCCAGCTAATCAAGAGGTACGTTATGTAAGACGTTCGTGTTGTTTGCTTACGTGACTCTTCCAAAATTTTGTGCCCACTTGGCTCCTTTTTTTAATACTCATACTGATGATGCTTTGTTCTGTTCTTCTTCTTCTTTCCTGACTTGCGATTCACATGCGTAGTGATTCACCTTCGTGCATAGGATCCACATTTCTATCGAGATACTACATGCCCCTTCCTTTTCCTCTCTTGAATCTCCATAGTTGTGTCTAGAGAGGCCTTTACCATCGGGGAGTACAAAACACTAGTGGTACGGACCTACAAATGCTGGACGATACTTGAGATTAGCTCCTTAGTGGGCGTATTATTTACTTTTGGGAAGCTTTACATCTGAAAGCTAATATGTTTACGGTGTAGCTGCTTAAGCGACAAAGAACTTTGACTGTAATGCACACACAGTGTGTTCTATTATTTGTTAGGTATCATTAAATTCATCTGCCGTTAAATTTTGAATTGCATTTTGTCTTGGCTCTTTTAGTGGGCCTTAGCTGACTTATGCCGGCTCACACAGGTGTCGAATGAACGTGTTCTCTTATATCTACATCTGAATGCGTCTCAGTGCCCGGTTTAACGGCATAAAAGTGCTCAACTTTTTGATTTGAAATTTGCCTCAAATTTGAAGGGGTTTGGCCTATCTAAAACTATACTGGTGGCACCTGCCGAGCCCTTCGACTTAACACCTAACTTTCTATGGTGTTAAATCTTGTGGCAGGCACGTAGCTAGTTGTGTTTACAAGGCCTTAACAAAACATTCAGATACTAGTTGAGAGAACACCTTCATTTGGCTATCGTGTGAACCCGCCTTTACACAGCTACTTTCTACAGAGCTTCAAAAGAATACTGGCGGAGCTGCAGGTGCTGTCCAGTAAAGACAAACTTACGCATGAAGATAAGCTGCTCAAAGCTCGCCTGCACAACGAATGCACTCGCATCATCGAAAGCTCTAAGCCAACCTCTACTACGGTATCGGTGAGTTAGAGGCATGGTCTTGGAGGATGGTATCATGCAGTACAAATGCTGTGTAACCATGACGAAATGCGGCCGCTGATCGCGATCATGCGCTTGCCCTAGTCCATATACCAGGAGGGCTGTAGCTAACCCTGCGGTGGGGTTATGCCTAGGAAGTGCTCATTAGCAGCCCTTAACCCCTAATGGGATATTCTTGCATATTCTATCCTCGTCAGAATATCAGTGGGCTGTGGGTCTTGCCTTCCCTGCTATAAACCTACCTAGTGATTTACCATCTGGGTTTTACTTGGCTGAAACTTCTGCTGTGAGGTTAGTTTGTGAGGTTAGGTAGGATTTCCTGCTAGAAGTACTGTAATTACTGTCCAACGGAGAATGCAATGGAAGTAGCTATGTTATTGAAGCTTCACTACGGAAAAGATGGAGTTAACTACCTACCATCACTGCTGGGATCACCCTTTGATTGGGTATGGTGATAAACCTAGAAGTGTAATATGATAAATAGATAACAGTCTGTGAATTATACTCTCCACTGCCACTATGCCAACAGCTATTTGACTGCTGTGGTTGGGATAGGTTTGCAGTCTGCACTGATGGTTTCACTGTATTAACTGCCTCATATTGAATTATAGCTACACTTCTAACATAGGCTTATGACCTGGCCAAATGCTCTGCTCCAGCTCATTAACCCTACTGAGCATATCTGCTTGGATCACGCCTTGCTCTGTTGCTCTGGGTGTGGTGGTGAAGTAGGATTTGATCATTGATACTCTGCGGTACAGGATTTTTTTAAAAGAATCTGATGCTTTCATAATGTGTTCGAAAGCATTTGTGTGCTAGCGTACCATGCTACTTGAAACAATTCCTAACTAACATTGCTGTATATTGTTTCCCCCCTACAGAGTGCTGGCAGTTCTGTCTCAACGAGCGGTACCACCATACGCTACTCGCATCCTGTTGGTCACAAATTCATTACACTCTCTCCTAAAACCAAAGTGCCTTCTCCACTTAAGCAAATTGTGAGTACTTGTGCACTGCAGCGCCATTACCTACTTGGTGCGTTCGCAGCGCTAGTAAAACATCCCACTCGTAACTACTTTACTTCCTTGCTTTTAAATGGTATCTGAGTTTAATTCAAACTGTCTGAAGCTTTATGTTTTACTTTTGTTCCCCTTCATTTCTATACGCTTACTGATCACTTGTTTGTTTGCTCTTCTTTTTTTTTTTTTTTTACCCTGACTTCGGCCGATGCGCAGTGAATTGAATCCAGTGTGGGAACACCCTTGTGCATGGATTCCAGATCTCTATCGACGTACTTTATTCCGTTATTTCTATTTTCTTTCTTTCTTTCTCTGAGGGCCGCTGTGAAAACGGTGCAGCTCAAGCTCTTTTTAATATAATAGAAATTAGATGCGTGGAGTTCAATGGGAGAAAACGCAGAGTACATATATAGGTAATATTTATTTGATCGCATGTGGAAGCTGGTAGGTATGAGTTTTGTGATACGTAAATTGAATGTCAGTTTTTTTTTTTGCGGGGGGGGGGGGGCTGGTTGAGAAGTAAGATTTGTTTCTACACGCTCTATAAAGAGCGGGTTTGCTGCATAGCAGGGTGTCTACTAGGTCATAAAAGTCATAAAAAGTAATAAAAACTGGTTGGTCATAAAAAGAATCAAATTCACTCACAGGTCATAATTTTTTTGTCAATCATCTGACGATTGGAATTGATGGATATTTTATCATCGTAACCTACCGCATGCAGTAGGAGAAATGATCCTACT
>LQNS02278187.1:12674142-12684221 GCA_001587735.2 Parhyale hawaiensis
ATTTTAATCCACTAATTTGTGTCCTTAGCTTCTGAATTATGCTTAGTATACTGAATTGTACTTATTCTTACTGCTGTTACTGACTTTATAGTTAAACTAACTAAAAATGACCAAATTTTAGGATGTGCTAAGAAAACAACCGTTCCAAAAAATACTCCTGCTCTTAGAGACCTCCTGTTGTACAGCTGTGCTGAACTAGCTACTTAAAACTACTTACGTTGCAGCCCTCTACTGCCAATGGGAGCTGTATCAGGGAGACAAAAAAAGTTTTTTTTTTAATGACTTTTTTTGTCTCCCTCATACAGCTCTCACCGGCAGTAGAGGGCTGCTACGTAACTCAGGCGAAGGTTTAAGTACCTCAGCACCGCTGTACAACAGGAGAAGTCTCCTTGAGCATGACTATTTTTTAGGTGTTTTTTTTTTCTCGGCACATCTTAAAATTTTGCCCTTTTAAATATAGTTCACTATTAAGTCAGTAACAGCGTCAAAAATAATTCAAATTAAGAATACTAAGCATAATTCGACAGCTAAAAGCTGACGAGTTATTTTTTCACTTCATATCATTTAATTAACCATAATTGAACAATAGTATGTTTTTTTGATACTTCAAAAACGGGTGAAGTTCTCCCGGCAGTATGGTTAATGTTACTCAAAATGGACGGTGAGGTTCTCGGGTTAAGAATGGCAGACTCATTCATCATAGCTTCTCTTTATGAAATCCGCAAATTTCATGTTACTCCTTCATTTTCACCCAATGTGGTTTATTAGAAATTAGTTGTTTTATTCCTCTGGAGTTTATGCAACTTATGGCGACTGTATGCTGATATCAATTGTTAGTTTTCACAATGTTCGCCACCCGCAGTCACTAACGTGCGTTTTTTTTTCTTAAACAATTTGGGAAAGTTACTCAAGCAAGTAGCATGACATTCTTGGGTCGATTGATGCCGGAAGCATTACAAAAAGTTGTAGCTTCTCTTGCTGCTTTGGGGTTTCCAGAGTTTAATATGTTTTCCCTTTTGTATCAGGAAATTATCTTGACTTTTGTAAATGAAGCTGGTGATTTAAGGAAACGTACCCATACTTGGGACTTGAAAACGAAGCAACAATTCACGATTCAAACGCGATATTGAACTGCTTCGTTTCTTCAGTAGTATTGGGTTTCATACCTTATCACCCAATAGGCCACTATGTAGGACAATAACAAAACCTTATACTTTGACAAATTTTACTTCAACTTGTGATACGCAATTGACAGGTAACAATACATTTTTATAAATTAAATTTGTGATACGCAATTGACAGGTAACAATACATTTTTATAAATTAAATTTGTGATACGCAATTGACAGGTTACAATACATTTTTATAAATTAAATTTTTGTTACACATATTTACGTTAGAGGTACAAATCGTACAATCAGTTTAAAGCATAAAATTCTCGTTTTGTGTATCCTTCCACTAATGTAAACTTGTGTGATTTCTTGTTTAACACTTATTGCACAATATTTATTTTGGCTTGCGCCTCGACTTTTTGTGTATTTCAAATTTCGTTTTGCTTTTAGCTTCTTGTGTATCGCAAGTTTTCATCTTGACGTAATTTTTTTCTTGCTACTTGATGGCTGTAATGGATCACCCATACTATTGGTATCAGTAGCCAGAGTGTCGAGAATTTTTTCGGTGAAATTGGTATGAGCTAGGATTGTGGAGTCGGTATACCAAGTTTGACTCCGACTCCTGTGCCCAGCCGGTGCACGACCCTGCCTCCGTGGACCCAAGATCTGCCCGACTCGAACACTGCTACCCTGCTATCAGCAACGAAACTTGTATCGGTGCACCTCGATCCTGTAGAATATAAGGATAAGAGCAACTTATGTGGATCATGCTGCTATTTAGTCGCACTTATTATAGGAGTCGTCTAATATCAAGCAGTCGGTGCTAACATTCGTAACGTAACTCGTGCTCGCTTCTGGACGTCTGTCTTGCGTGCCCACTTTGCTTCCTTCCTTCCTTTCATCTTACTGTTGTATGTTCTTCCTCTTCTTTCCCAACTTGCTGTTCCCATGCGCGTTGATCCTGTGTGGAAACACCTTCGGGTATGGGTTTCCATTTTCCTATCGACATACTATGTGTCCCTTCGTTTTCCTCTCTTAGAAGAGCTTGATACTTATTTAGGGAGGCCTAAATCTATTACTACTACTACTACTACTGGTGCTCGCTTTTGTACCGGGCACAGTCTAATTGTACTTGTTTTGTGCGGTGCCCTTAGCAGCAACGTGGTTCTGTATTATTGCCATGCAGTATCCTTGGCAATACATGCTGTGCATCCAAGATATCAATTTACTCCCTCCCCTTGCTACTTTTGGTGATGGTAGTCAGTTACCTGACACCAACACTTGCTGCTCGCCCTCACTGTCCAACATGATAGACTGCAGATGCGCTGGTTGCTCTTATTTTAATGCTTTAGCAGTAGCTAACGAATGATAGTTCAAATACACCGGTAGGGATATTTATGTTCTAGAGTTCATCACGATACATACCACCACCAACTATGACATTATCCTATTCTTTGCTTAATACATATACATTATGTAAAATCAATAATAGTCCCCTCCTTTATACTTCCTTATAAAATGAGACATACTTCGCGCCCTAGCTGCGCACGAGCTTGTGGTAAAACACAGGAATAGTTCGGCGCGATATAGGCATTGTACCACTGAAACGCTAGTAAAACTTGTACTACTACTAGAGTTCAAGGTACTGCGCCTGTGCTTTGTGGAAGGGGACTGTTGCAGGGCACCTCCGCTCTTTCTAAAAGGCCGAGTTCGTATGTTTACCATTTTATTCTTTTTAAAATTGTTACTTGGTGCTCATCGTTCTTGTTAGTCCATATTTTCGCACTCGTGATAATTGTGGATAATTTAATGCTTGGTAAATATTTTTGTATTTCCCATCCATACTTCACAGATCACAAATTTTTATTCTTATGGCTGTTTGGACATCTCCTAAGAGCTCAAAAGCAGGATTACGCTACTCTATTTCTGGTCCAAATAGTTATAGCTACCTTGTTTAGGCCTATGTTTTTTAGAGTCTAGTTTCTTAGTTTCATCCTTAGCATTTTTTATGCTTTCTCAGAGTTTTACTTTGAGGTATAATGCCTTTTTCATTCATGATTTTAGCCTGCTAAGGAATTATTTTTTTTTTAAATTGCTTCAAAACTAATCTACATACACTAGACTACTGCTCTGGCTAGTTGGTTGATACACGGTTCCGTGTCGCCTCTCTCATAGGAACAACGCTACTTGAAATGCATATACGGTACGGCACAAGCGATGCGTTGTAACACAGCCGCTCCAATGTATGTTGCTCTAATATTTCTCCATATGCATACATCGCTGGACAGTTTCTTAGTGCTCTTTGGCATCTAAACCCCTCTTCAGGGGCTGGCGGATCCTCTCTCGGAATACCTATGGGCCCACGACCTGAATGCTCTCCCGAGTGCCTTTCCGCAGAGGATTTTGCATCTGGCCGTAGCTCCTGCTGGTAAGGTTTGTAAGGCAAGGTAGCTCTTATCCACTTCCATCTATTGTTCCGTGTGGTTGGCTGCCCGTAGTGTTGAGATCCATCCCGTGCATGGGGTTCCTACCTGCTCCGTGCGTGGGGGCTACGGAATGGACCCACCGCGAGAGTGTTTCTTTCTTGTGTCGTGTCTTTGAGATTTTTGTTTGTCAGTAGTAACGCACTAGCCACTTCGAGATCAACTAACTCACCTGAGTTCGCATTGGTATAATTTAAGACTTAGCTACCGGCAGAAAAGCTAAGATGAAAATCACTGAGACCTGCGGCGTGAGAGAGAAGCAAGTTGTCTCCTACGCGCTAGTGAACTTTTCTATTACAAATACTTGGTATTTTTGCAAAGTATCATTCGATACTTATTAGTAGTTTCAAAGAAGCTCTATATAAACTAGCCGCGGGCGTCTCATATCAATTGATAGCTACATATGATAAGTGTTAACTGCAAAGCAGTTTTATCTGTTCATGCCCATGGCCCGAGCATAACAGTGCCTCACTGTTGAACACGTGTCACGTTCCGCAGTTGATGTGCGGGTTCTGATCAAGCTGCTTCCCTTATTGCAACTGAAGAAGTTTTATTGCGAGCAAATGCCTCTCCCTCCTTATATGGGGATATTCTTCAATTCATGTCGAGCCCTAAGTCATAACATATGGAATGTTTCCCCAAATTTTTCGGGAGTTTCCATCGCTTTTACTGATACAATCTCTGTACCTCTCAGCATAACGTGTGTTTGAATGTGCTACGTGCGACCCACTGTATACTCTTGGCAATTGTCTACGCAGTGACATAGAAACCTGATGAGATGAAAAACTGATGTCTGCCATTTAACATGTTAGCCGCCATGTGTAATGCATATTGTGCACAGCGGCGGAAGAATACTAAAATAAACCTATTCCAGGAGCGGCGCTCAACGTGTTAACTATTTGCAATCTTGCAGTATCTCCATGTATCCCCGCGCAAGCGTGTCATTTGTCAAAGCCACGGAGGATACCTCCGTCTGTTCCGCTGTAGTTCCCAGCTCTTTTATCTATATTTAAAATGCATTTTTATCTGTTATAACAGACCATATATTACTTAGATTGATTTTATTCGTGATGTGACATGACTTCACTCCACGAAGGATCCGGGTAAACGTAACTTTCTATGTTTTTATTGGATGTCCTCTCTGTTCCGGGTTAACCTGTTGATTTTAAATTTTATTATCATTGGCGATGATTTATTGACATGAATAATTATTACGTGCCCTGTTCTTTACTGATAAATAATCTTTTTTAACATGACCCGTCGGCCTAACTGCAGCACTCGGTAAGTGTTATGCATAGTTTTTGGGCATTACGTACAGAGGACTTGTCATTCCCTACGTATATCAACTTCATACATTATAATATCTTCTACATAGTTCGTGTTCCATCATGTTTCTCCTTGAAAATGCTTCCCCAGTGACTACAGTGGCCGAACTTTCAGTACAGTTATATTGTTACATTTAAAAATATAACTAGAACTTTCTACGCACTACTAGGGATTTGTTACTATATTTTCTTTGCGTGTTTGTACCTACACCATTGCTCCATCTCTCCATAACCTTAGTTGCGTGTTGCACATCGCTGTAGCTAAGGTAGCTTACTTCTCTAAAGCTCCCATTATGTTCATACACTTGAGCTTTGTTTCCTGCATCTGTACCCATCGAACTTTACATTTCTTCCTCTCGTCAATTATTTAATTTTACTTTTTTCTCACCAGGCTTACTATTCACATTCTCGGTAATGCTCCATGCTTGGGTCTCCATTTTTTTTATTATTGCAGTCCATGTTCCTGGAGCACTTTGTAAGTACTGGCGTGGAAGGAATAACTTTTGATGTAGCTCAAAAATCCACCAGTTGATGCAACATTATCTTGAACCCCTGCTATGGAGCCAGAAGGTGTAAGGTAAGACGCGTGGTATTCCTAGTACGCTGAGTCCTTAACCTAATTAACTTCTTGAAAGGTTGTCAGCTCAGGTTAACTACGTATTGCCAAAGCTATCAGGTTTCGGAAAGTTATTGCTGACATATACAATATCTTACTCCTGTTTCACCGTTGCTCTTCGAGACTTTCGGAAAAGAAAATGAGTTCTATATTTTTGAATCAGAGTCTGCTATTATAACTCGACTTATGATACTCTGTGCCTGATTCCTTCTCGTCTTTGATTTGACCGTAATAGTATCGGTTGTTAGATTACAAGTTGCAGTTTTAATACTTCTGTGTACTTTTATTTGCTACTGAAAACTAGTTTACCGCTGGCGATCAAGGTGCTTCTGGCTGGAACAATTAGTGGCATTAACTGGCGGTGCTGTTTGTGTGTACAGCCGACCGAAATATGCTTACCCTATATGAGAAGTTTTGTCATCCTTTGATTTTTTTTTACTGTAGACGTTCAATTAACGGGAACTGGCACTCGTGCACTGTGTCATAGGTTATCAAAACTTTAAAATACGTTCCAGGATATCTAAGAATTTGTAAATTAAATGGGGTGACCAACTTACACCCTACCTAGGTATCTTATACGAGTTGCATGTGCCTGATACGAATATTGGTTACAAGCCTAATACGAGTAATCCTCTGTATGAGTGCATCTTACCCAAGGTTCACCTAGGTATATAGTGCTACTTAATTGCCTTCCTGTCAAGTAGTTGAATTATTTTGCCTCTTTTCTTTTTGTTGCTCCTGACAATACTTTTTTCTGTTCTTCATTTTCTTTACCCGCTTGCTTTTTCAACGCGCGGTGATTCATTCCAGGAACACATGCATCGCTTTCTCGACATAAATATACGGTATCTCTTCTTCCCTTTGAATACTTTTTCCGTGACTATGGAGGCTAAAGCCAATTTGTATAATACCAATTTCCATCTACTCTCCCGCACTTATTCGTGATTTTTAACCATGCAAGATCGCGCAGTTTCTATAGTAAATTGTGTACCAAAAAACAGCAGTAACTTTCTGGGTTACCTGATATTTTGTGAGGACAGAAAGCCGCTAATACAGTTCCATATTTTAATCTATTTATGGTACTCTTATGTTACCGGAAACTTTTGTGTTCATAATTAAACTGCATTACTAGGCTTTTATTAATTTAGTAGCTAGACCACGTGTTGTGATGAGGGGCATGAATTTTGTTAAGTTTTTATGTTTAGTGAGTAGGTGTCGTACTTGTCACCTTTTAAAGGTGAAGCTTCTTCGTTTGTAATGATGTTTTAACAGTTTAGTTACCAAACACTTTACCCTGGGATTCTTTGGTGATAATTGCAGCGTACATATTGTGTCTGGCATTAACGACGACTTGTATGTTTTATTCTAAACATTCTTCTTTGATCGCAACGCTGTTTAACTGGTGGTTATACTTGACTAAAACGTGGAAAAAAGGTGACCTACCTACGTTAATTGTGCAGACGTGCCGTGCAGCAGGTTAGAAATTAAATTCATTCGGTAGGAATTCGTTTTCTCAGATTTAATGTTGGGAGTAAAAAGCACGCCACTTTTGACGGATCATGTGCAGTATTGTTTGTAATCCTTGAGCGTCGGGCACAACGTACAGATTGAAACCTACTATTTCTCAGACTAGCATAATGTGAAGTTCAATAAATGGCACGTAGCTATTATATTTGTGTGCAAGAAGCTACGTCTAAGGGAACACACGATGTATCAGAAAGTTAAATGTACTTGGCTTAGACACATTTCCAATGAAGAGAGAACTTGAGCATATCGCGAGATATAAAGTAACATACCCCAAGCGCTGCGTAGGTAAATTGGTATATTATCATTTCTGCTGGACTACCTAGCCGGTACTGTGCGACGTGCAAGCATTGCATCATTACGTTCAGCAAGTTCAGTTCAGGGATGCGAAGTAGCAAGGATCAGCCGCTTTATTTCGGCTCCAACTCCTTGCACCCCTAAAGCATTCCCACTCTTCCGTCAATTTACCCATCTTTTTGCAACGGAAATTAGCATTTCTATGAAAGAGTAATACTCCCTGATTTTTCATGCCTACTAAAACCTAGGCATTTTTTCCGCACCAACTTATTCCTTCACTTCCGTAATGTCGCTAATCTTCTGCTATTTTCAGATTTACGATTCCGATTAATGTCTTTTTTATACAGCTTGAGACTTCTTCTATGATCGAGCAGCAACATTCGATCAGTAGGATAATTTAGCTGGAAATTCAGCTGTTGCGGAAATAATGCATCTCATAAGTTTAAAAGAGAAATAGGAATGCAGAGAATTAACATGGCTAATTTTGTATATTAGTGTGGGATTTAAATGTTAAGACTCCCTTTTTGCGTATGTGTTTAGCTCATTCCGAAAAACTACATTGTGTGCATATTGTGTCACATTGATTTTGTTGTGCTAAGATGTGCTTTCTATTTTTGAAGATTTGCAGTGGACGCAACTTTCAGTAACGCGTTTTTTGAGTCTTTCATCGATATTAGCAAAATTCCGGCTCATAATTTTTTTTAGGCTCCGCAAAACTGTTTTCACAATTATACTTATTGTTATGTGTTTCTTTCTGTGTCCGTCCTTGTTCTATCTGTCCGTCTCACAGTCCATCCGTCTTCTGCATGCTTAGCTCCCATCCCCCTTTTCGTCATTATTATTCTGCCTATTCCCAAGCATATACCTTCTACCGTGCGCTGCGTGTCGCTAATTTCCCGTCGCCGTTTATATTTGCTCATGCATTATTGGGCTTCAGTGTTGTTGGTGAGGAGCCAGGTTTGGTAGATTACCTATTACCTGACAGTCTCGTCCCAGTACGTTTGGTAGGGGTTTGCTTTTGAACTTTTTTCAGTTCCTATCATAATGCGAGTTCCTTTCTCCAGGATTTTTCTCAGAAAAGGTGTATTACACATTCTTTTCCCATCAGCTCAAGCGAAGGAATCCCTTCACACTGTGGAGCACCGTGTTGTACATACATGTTGCCCGCACTACCGCAACTTCAGATGATTGGCTGGGATTATTGTACGTATTCACCGTGGTAACTGACAATACTGATGGCTATTGCATTTAGCTACATACTCCCTGTACCGTCGCGAATACAGCTAGACTTCGAATTACAGTAGTAACAATGTACTGCTAAAAATGTATCGCTTTCTTTTGGATTTGCGTAGTTGTGGGCGGCTTCTTTTTCACTGAAAGGATCAAATCAACGCGTTTGTGATGAAGATTTCCTTCCGTATCTCACTTTGCTTTTAAACTATTTTCCTGCATATTTCAGTTGAAGTAAAATGAAGGCTTTCAGTAGATGCCGGGCTTCGCTTTCGGCAACTTCAGGAAATTTGTTTAGACACTAGAGTGAAGTAATTTATCTTCTTGAGAACATATCTTCTAGCCGTGCCCTGACCCACCCGTTCCATATCCATAATATTAATATTCGGTGTGCTTTGCACAGTTGCACTGGTTGTTGCTATTGGGTGGAACATGCCTGCGCTGTACTGTATTGGAAGAACTAGTGTACCTAGCTATTTGTCAGTCCGCTTTACTCAGAAACTGTTGGTTTTTAAATTCCTACTGTGTACTGACACGTATGTCGTGGAACCAGTTCTGCTGATTGCTAATTGGAGTCAGGTGTTTTAGAACGACTGAAGCTAAGCTTCCAAATTTTATGGTTTTTTTTAACTGATTGTTAGTTTCTTTTTCCCTGTGCGCTCAGCCTTCTGTGTTGCATATCTTCCCTCACTAACAAAATCGCATCGAATACGGCGGGAAACCCCTGAAGATAATAAGAATAATCCCTAACAAGAAGTTAGAGCATCATTGTTTCTTTTCCACCGTGTTTGTGATACGGCATTTGAGTGTCATATGCGCTACATCCCACGCGAGCTGGTGCTTTCCTATTTAAATAAAGTAACTGCTCCTGGAGCAGCTCTTCTCTTACCGCTTGGAGTATGCCACTATTTTATGCATAGGGAAGTTTGGCGTGCTTTCTATGGAAATATGATGTAAGTCCATATCAGGAATTCCTGGTGCCGACTCTTGTCTGAAAATATTCAAACGATTGCATGTATTTGCTGCTTGAACCTTAGCAATTCTAGGCATGGAGTTTTTATTTTGCACTACACGGTTGTCAAATATCCTCACTGCCTTGCATTATGCAGTTGTCTTGTGCTCGAGTATACCTAAACCTTGCCCTACAACAGGCAATTGCGTGCTAGATTATAAACATTGCCTTGTTGCCGGCAGTTGTCTTGTGCTCCACTATAAACATGGCGTGATGAGCTCTCCGACTGTTACACACAGTTGCGTCTGTATGACACTCCTGCTCGGGGGATATACCCACCACTTTCTTTGAACTTTGTGTCTGCGTCCTAACATTCCCTTGATAAACTCTTCGTGTGTGCAAAATAGTGTTGCAGTTGATTTATGTAGCTGTACAGTGACCGAGAAACGTTCTATTAGGATAACCTCGGTGTAAGGTCAGAGCAGCGTTCTAAAACGAGCAGGAACTGGAGAAAAATAGAGAAAAATTTTAAGGAGTCGG
>LQNS02278187.1:12708293-12723739 GCA_001587735.2 Parhyale hawaiensis
CTGGAAGGACCTGTGATATCCGTATCCCAAGCAGAGATGGTGGAAAAGCTGTGGCCACAAAATATTCTAATAGCTTCACTGTACGAGGAGCAAGATTGTTTAACAAAATGCCTCGGCATATTCGAAACGCAACTGATATCAAAACTGTAGAGTTAAAAAATTTGCTGGATTCACATTTAAAAAGAATACCAGATAGACCAGCGGTTCCGTGCACTGTGGAGATAATTCGCTGCTGGCTCTCTCTTTGGTTGCAAACTGTGGCACCACAGAAGACACGCAGCAGAGTGACTCCACACACGTGAGGTGATGTGAGCAACGTCACCTGGACTTCTTCCGAAGACTCTCAAGGTATTTGCTACGAAGTTGGGTTGTTGATGCACGAAGGTAAAAAGAGTCTCCTCAGCTCCACGTCCGAGTGCGTCTGTCTTTGCTTACATAGCATAAAAGCGGACTGATCTAGTAGTCCCAAATTTAACTTTTGACACTTT
This sequence comes from Parhyale hawaiensis, assembly GCA_001587735.2. Lineage (NCBI taxonomy): Eukaryota > Metazoa > Arthropoda > Malacostraca > Amphipoda > Hyalidae > Parhyale > Parhyale hawaiensis. The sequence goes on from LQNS02278187.1 coordinate 12,708,782, forward strand.
GCGATCAAGCAGACTCGACGGTTGATATTTGAGTAACCTATATGCTACATGCACAGCTGGGGTTACGAGAGCTCAACAAAGCATTTTGACAATTAGCTGAGGAAACTTGTTCAACTATCGTGTGACTCCGCCTTTATACACAATTTGCTCTCTTGTTTCGGCCACGTTTTCGTGTACACGTTCAGGCACATAGTGCACCATGGTAGTCCCAGATCCATCCCCGCAAGCATGCAGTTTGCTATTGAGCGGACATTGAACTCCAAATATTGCGATAGAACAATCTAATGTGATTGTTCAGCATCACGTAAAATGTCATAGCTTGTTTCGATGTACGTAGATGTTTTTTTTTTATTTGATTGGGCTCATTTTTTCACTTTTCTTGAAGTTTAGAGCGGTGTTCAGTTAAACAAATGTCCTGAAATTAATGTGTTATCTTAAGTTGCGACTGTGTTTGTCTTGTAAGCTGTTGAATGGGTCAGGTTTCACTCAAAATTTGGCTTCAAGCCTACGTCTTCCCTTTCTAAGGGTACAGCTAATGTTCAATATTACACGCTGCTGCCTGCAGTATGGAGTTTTCCCCAACGGCTACGTTAGCTATTTATTTTCATTACATAGGAATTTAGTTGCACAACTCTGTTGACACTGGAATTAGGAGAATGAAACCATGTTTATTCCATGTTCACTACTGCCTTTTTTTTTTCTTGTTATAAACATTCACATTCTTACCAAGCGTAGCTTATTTTCCTGCTCACTATGGATGGTCACCTGATGCACTGCTCTTATGACAAGCGAGTCTGGCCACAGTGATGTGAATAGAAAGGTTCTGTTTTTGTGCGCCTAATTTAGGTATCAACTTTGTAGTTATCATCGCCTCGCACGTTCACAGTGAGGAAGAAATTATTGTATTAGATGTCCTCCCTAAACACAACGATGGTGATTCAAGAGAGGAAAAGCTAGGGACATCTACGTCGAGAGAAATGTGGAACCCATGCACGAAAGTGGACCAACGTTCATGGGTACAGCTAGTCGGGAAAAAAGAGGAAGAACAGGTGAAAGTAAGATCAGTGGGAGTATGAAATCAGGAAGGAAGCAAAGTTGGCCCAAAAGACACGTCCCGAATGCCTAGCTAATGGCTAAGGTAACCTACACGAACCCCCTGGAGCGCTGGTCCCCATAACATAAGAATGGGCGAACCATCTAACCTAACCATATGGCCCATCTTATTACCGGGAGGGGGGGGGGGCGAAATGAATGAATAATTTTTATGCACAAACGAAAATTTCCAGATTAGCACTGTACATCAGTAAATTTAGGTCTGTGACCGCTCAAGAGAAGCTATCGCTGATAAAGGAAAAAAGATATTAACAAACGGCTGCCTTCCGTATCCTTACGGTGAAACGATTAATTCAATTTCTTGGAAAAGTGACTATTCCTGATAATAATGGTTGCTGAGTCTAGTTATGCCTCGACTAGAAACACTTGTCATTCAGTAGGCCGTTTTCCTTTCTGTGCTGTGACTACCATCGACATCCTCACTAAGACACAAGATTTTGGTTGACTAACATTGACTGGCTGCGCTAGTAACCCTACTACTACCACCGGGACTACTTCTGATGAATATTTGAATGCTAACTGGATTTATTTTTTTTTTAAATTGCTTCTAGAAAAGTACATGCTATGCATTTGACATGTTATTTCAGAGAATGCATTTGTTCAAACATTGCATATCTCCGTGCATAGTACATATATTTATCGATTGTATTGGCAGATAGGTATTAAAAGTACGGTATCACGCAATGTTCTGATATCTCAAGCACTTGTACCGTAAATACAGAAAGGTCTAGTACGGGTACAGTACGTTATTTACAAGATGTCAGGGAAGAAACTAATATTTATAACTGCACGAAATGAATGCACCACGTGGGGCGTTAGCTACCTCTTCCATAAGTGCGAATATTTATTGGCTACATTGATGTCCTCCAGTTCTTCTTCAATTACAACCTGTCAAAACAAAAACATACAATTTAGAAAAATACACTTTTCTGGGAAATGCAAATTATTAAGTACGCAATTGCAAGACAGTAGGCTACTTAGGCTTTTGTTCAATATAAAACATCATAAACCAGTTTTTGTACTATATGATACCAAGTGCATATCGAGGGCTTAGAGCCCGAAGTGGTTATGTCCATTTTTGGCGAAATCGGGTTTCTCTCACCAAGTGGGTGCCCTTGAGGTATATTTTTAGTGTCACAAGTGTCTATGCCATATACTATCTTCATTAAGAAGATATATGGCATGAAGAGAGATGGCATAGATACCCGTGGCACTAAAAATATACAACAAGGGCATCCAACAATTGCTTAACATCAACTGAGAAGTGAGCAGGAGTAGCTTCATGTTGAAAATACATTCCTCTGAAGGTACATCTTCCAGTAATTCTGGCAATACTTCATTAAGAAAAATTTAATGCAACAGAACTTTTTTTAATAACTGTTCAACTTCAATTCCATGTAACTCTCTAACTACACATTTTAGACTATAGCTTTATAGAATAAAATGTTCATTTCGACGATCGCTACCTTATGTTAAAGTGAGGCAACAAAAGTGTGGAACACCCTTTGACTTTGACCTGGAGCCTAACCAACTTTAGGGCTTTTATTAACAGCCGGGTGCTCCTCATCAATATAGGTTACCTACCTAGCTACTCAAAAGCCCTAATCACCCAGAGCCATCCCCCTTTTTACCCACATATTCACCAAGAACCTTTTAAGACCCACTACAGCCCCAACTGTCATACCATCCTCAAAACCCAAGATGATCCCCAAACCCCCATCCTCCCTCGCAAACCAACCTTCAACCACCTCGGCACCACATTCCCTCCTCAATGTCTCAATTAATAGCTGCCTCTCATTTTCATACCCATCACACTCCACCACCACATGCTCCACAGTTTCCTCCTCATCCAATATACAGGCCCGACACTGCCTCACTCCATCTGTATGTTCTAGCACTCACCTCCAAGATTTTGGATCTAGCTTTAAATAATAACTCACTGCCAAAACTACCATCATAGAAACTCTCAGCCCTAGGGCAAATTTTAGCAGCATACCCATCGACATAGAGTAAACTACGGGAACTTAGCGTGACAGTCAAGAAAACAAAAAGACCACAAGAAAGTACGTACGCTCGGAACACTTCCCGGAGGAGAAAATCTATTATTAGCAAATGCATTCCAAAAAAATAGAACTAATCGAAAATTATAATTAAAATAATACATTACAAAGAACAAGCCAGTATAGTGCAAGAGAAAATTCTCACCTTTGATTTTGGTTTTCTACAATCCAAACGCGCTAGCCGTTCTTCTTCAGTCAGAGTAGTCATATCCAATGGCAACTGTAAGATGATTATTATTATACTTAAAAGTTGAAGTTTCTGTTTCCACAACAAAAGCGACATCACAGATGAAGATAGAAGGGATATATACTATGACGATCGACCCATGCAAGAGTGTGTTTCCACACAGGATCAATGCTCATGGGAACAGCTAGTCAGGAAAGAAGAGGAAGAAAAATCAGTAGGCAAACGATATTTGAAGGAAGCAAAGTGAGCATGAAAGACGTTGCGAAGGCCTAGCTAATGGCTAGGGTAACCTACAGGGTCCCCCTGGGAGCGCCGCTCTCCAGAACATAGGCTAGGTAGGGTAGGCAAACCTAAACTAACCTAACCCTATGGCCCATCCTATGCCCCTTGAAGGGGAATGCAAGGGAAGAATGATTATAACAGTATACAGCTACCTACTCTTACAGTGGTCTAATAACGAGATAGATAAACACTGATGACTCTTCACAAACGCTGTAGAATTATCATAGTTCACAAATTGACATCAACAAGTAGCTAAGTGCCGACTCTACCATGATGAATGAACATATACTACCAGCCACTACTATATACCGGTACTTTGAATACCTACCGAGAAGATGTTGGTTTGGAATCTTTCTAACAACAATACAAAATATTTCACAACTTCACTCCAAAATTCAAAATATGTAAGACTAAGATGTAGTGATCACAGAGTTAATTCATTGTATAGTTGGCACATAGCTAGTACGTAACCACCAATCAAATTCAAGCATCATATTAAGCCTAATTACATCCAAGGGGGTTAGGTATGTTTTACCAACTTTGTCTGCCTTGTCAGTCTCACGGTAACTGAAAAAGTAGCTAATGGATGAATGATGAATCTTCATGAAATTTACAGGGATTGACAAGTATGTTAGGAACAAATGACTTACTTTTGGTGACGATCCATTCTATTGTTTGTTTATCTAGCTACCTCTTTTTTTCTCGGTAGGGTAGCTCGAAAAGTCATGGACTAATGTTTTATGAATTTTGCAGGAGTTGTTAGGGTGATGTATTACTAAGAGCAAATGATCAAATTTTGTGATGATCTGTTCGTTACATTTGTTTGTGTCCGTTTATTTTTATGTTTCTTAGTAACATAGGCTAACTCAAAAAGTTACAAATCTTCGTGAAATTAGCAGGATTTGTTAAATAGCTAAGTTAAAAGACACAAATGACCAGACTCTGGTGATGATCAGTTTGTCCGCTTGTGCTTAACAAAGGCTTGTCAAAATGTTTGTCATAACTTATTCAAAATGTCATGAACAGATCTTCAAGAATACGTACCCATTACAGAAGCTGTTCTTACTATCATGAGGCACAAATGATAAATTTTGGTGGTGCGACCTCAGAGTGCTCTAGTTATTATTATATTCCTGGTTTTACCACAACACCAACGTCATACGACGTGATCAATGCATTGAGATTCGGTTCATTATGTAGCATCAGTAAATTAACGTTTTATCTCGGCATTCCTGCCGGAAAGTCACAGTTGGCCGAGAGCGCTACTACTGGCGGGAAACAAGGCGCAAAGAATAGAAGAATAACACTCGTGTGGACGGCCTCTCTTGAGGACCTCCATGCGAGAGAGAGCAGAGGAGTCCAGTGGACTAGGTCAGCCACCTCGCGGAACAGAAAGAGAAATACTGAGAGCCTGCCTAACCTAACAAAACTAACCTTCTCAACAGGAACTGCGGCTAGCCGCAACATCCCCTCCGCAGAAGGCACTTGGGACGGCCCTTGGGTTTGTGAGACCCGTATATGTATATTGTGACAGAGAAATGGCCCGCCAGAATATACCCCTGAGGGCAAGTGCTCTATTTATGAGATAACTACAAGAAGAATACAGTACCTATCTACCTTGTAGCTTGTTTTTCCTTAGTGCAATTTTGAGACTATAGGCTAAGTATCAGTAAAAGTACCATCTCTCAATAGGGTCCAGCAGCAGTGCAATTATTAGAAATGTAAGTAAATAACGGGGTACTTACCCTAATGATTTTCCGAGGTTTCTCGTATCTAATACTGATAGAGGATCCATCACTGTTTACTAGAAGACACGGAAAGGTCCGGCAGTAAGCAGGGCTCCTAATGCGGGTGATGGCAGCACGATGGCAATTGATGAGTTGTGTACTGCTTGCACAAAAAGTTCTTTGGTGCTGAACCACCAGCAAAGTGGCGGCATGTTTCTGAAACAACAATTTAAATGAAGCCCAACTTAACACTGCGTGGCAGTTCATGGAGTACAGTATGAACAAGAGATAAATCTATGGTAACCAGAGAAGTGAGCTCATAGTTAGATCGTCATGCATCTCTTTTCTAGACGACTGAGAAGAGTTATTCAGCCTATTAGTACAAACAAGTTACCCTACAAACATGTTTTCTTATAGCAGAGTAAACCATCTATTTTTACCTCCGCCAAGGAGGTTATGTTTTCGTCGTGTTCGTTTGTTTGTCGATCTTACTGTCACCAAGATAACTCAAAAAGTTATGAACCGATTTGGACGAAATTTAAAGAGATTGTTAGGTACATTAGGAGGAACAGATGATTAACTTTTGGTGAAGATTCGTCCATCCGTTTGTTTGTCTGCCTCATTTTCCTCAATGCTACAACTCTAAAAGTTACGGACGGATTTTTATGAAATTGACACGAGTTGTTAGGCATATAACGAATAGTAAGTGACCAAATTTTGGTAATGATCCGTTTGTTTGTTCGTTCGTCCGTTTGTCACTGTTTTTAGTTTTATGATTGTTAGGACAATAACTCAAAAAATAATAAATGGATCTTTGCTCATACGACACGAAAACAGATCGCTATCAACCACAACTTTCTGTCGCATGGTCGGCGGACGACAACATGGCTGGCAGACAAGAAGACACACGGAAAAAGCTCTCGACAAGTTAGCTTGTCAATAACTGACAATAATAAAGGCTGTTGCACATTAGTTAGCATGTTCGTATACTTACATGTTAACCCTACAAAGGGAGACCTGCGGTGTATTGCACCTCACCCTGCAGAAATTTGCATATTTATTATTTTCAAATTTCAGTTGAGTTGCTGGAAACTAGTGACTTTTCATAAAATGACATTTTTCATGTTTTGTGTAAAAATTTAAATGAAAATACCATACATTTTATGAGACATGGTCCCTGCAAAGGGAGACCTGCAGTGTAGGGCACCGCACCCTGCTGTCGTACGGCCGGCAACGCCGTGCGTTTCATCTTCAGTTTATATTGTGTATCTGCATCTAACTTCATCCCAGGGTTATAATTACTAGGGTAACATGCCTAGTACCTACCCGTCCACTTTTTCAAAGATTATTGTAACCAACCTATTTGATCGGGAGTCGCGGCAAATGTCTTAATCGGTAGTTAAGTGATGGAACGTCATTATGCTATGCTCATTTTGAATATTTTCCCATAATTTTTTTTCTGGGATCATTTTAAAAAGTGGACGGAATTAGCGCGGCCCGACGCGGTATCCGTCCAGCCCATGCTAGTATCCGTCCACCCCCTCCTATTTTGGACTTCGGCTATTTATTCAAGCCGCCGCCACACCGGAGAGACGAGTGACGTGCACGGTGCAACGGGACAAATGTGTTGCACGACAAATTATAACGGAGGGTACAGCAGTCTGCTGTCCCCACCGCCGCAACTGCGACGCCTCGAGACACCCGTGCATTGCTGCAACAAGACTTCCGTAATATTCGCATTGCGTCGCTTGTTGCGCTCTGTGGGGCCCCGGCCTTCATATGGAATGAAATTCAGGCGTCAAGGTGGAGATACTCTTCAAGGAAAGTTTTAGAATCCACCGTACAATCTGCGACATCATTCAGGACTCAGATTGTGGCCGATATTTATGGAGCGCTGCAACCTTGATAGACGTCGAGTGCACGAAAGAATTGTGCACACTTCTTCTTCACTTAAAAATAGGGAAAAAATATGAGGGAGTGCTGAAGCTTTAATTTGATTGTACAGTAAACCCTCGATATTCTTGGGTTCGCTTTTCACGGTTTCGGTTATTCGCGACGGCCCAAAGTGTGACAGTCCTCCATTATTCGCTGGACGTCCTCGGTTATTCGCGGTCCTCTAAAGTAATTGCAGTAGAAACCCGAATTACAAACATCCCGACCAACGAGCTTCTCGACTTACGAACTCTTTTGGCCCGAAAATTACGCCCGGGAGACTAACCTTTACCAACTTACGAACCTGGGAGATGGGAAATCGTCTCTATGACAGCTCATTCCCTCCCTCCCACACACCTTCTCATCAGACACTTCTACACACGATCGCGCACATCTACACACACGCATCATGCACTTTTACACACACACACACATCACGCACTTCTACACACACACCACGCACTTCTACACAACATCACGCACTTCTACACACACACACATCATACACTTCTACACACACATCACGCGCTTCTACACACACACCACGCACTTTTACACAGCATCACGCACTTCTACACAACATCACGCACTGCTACACACACAGCACGCACTTCTACACAACATCACGCACTTCTACACAACATCACACACTTCTACACACACACCACGCATTTCTACACAACATCACGCACTTCTACACACACATCACGCACTTATACACAAAATCACGCACTTCTACACACACACATCACGCACTTCTACACACACACATCACGCACTTCTACACAACATCACGCACTTCTACACACACATCACGCACTTCTACACAACATCACGCACCTCGACACAGACATCACGAACTTCTACACACGCATCACGCACTTCTACTACACACACATCACGCACTTCAGCACACATATCACGCATTCTACAAGCACGCATCACGCACTTATACACACACGTCTCGCACTTCTACTCACACGCAAGTAAGAACAGTTTGAGTTGGAAAAACCTCAGGCCGGAAGCAGTCAACAACTTTCGAGGAACGTAACCTATTTATTTCCTATGTTTCAAGTAGGCCTATACCCTATTCGCGGATTCGCTATTTACGACCCTTTGATGGAATGTAACCCTTGCGAATAGCGAAGGATTACTGTATATATCCGTGATATGGAAGATGAAGCTGAGTTCTGCTGCATGAACATGCACATTAAATACAAAAGTGATACGGGAAATGCAAGTGGATTACGTAACTCATAGGTATGTTTCCCTGTGCTTACATGCAAAGTGCTGAATATTTCTTGAAAAGCAAAGAAGTTTTTGATGGTAACCACTTCTGGGGCATTTGCCACAGGGGTGGAGAGTCAAATAATGCGAGGTCTAGGGCCAGCTTAATAACAGCTGTTTTTACGACGGCGAAGAACATGGTGATGTTGACCAAATGGGGCACAGGCTTTGGGTCGTCTAGTAAATACTACCACATGACTTTATAAGCACCAGGAGGCAAAGAACGTAACATTATGTTCTTTGCTTCCTGCTAAGCCCCGTCCAGAAAGTCTAACTTTTCAAGTTAAGTACGTAGGTTGCAACTGCATGATTTCTAAAAGCGGTATTAGGCTAATGGTAAATGTTTCGTATACGTTAGGGTTCAGAAGTGCCACACCATAGTCAAAAGAACGAGTTTTGATTACCAAATCAGCGTTAAGAAACTGAAAACTCATGCAGTTGCATTAGAGCCGCGCAAAACTTTCCAAACAAGCCGCCAGTAGCGCNAGGCCGCCGCCTCGCCGGAGACGAGCGACGTGCACGGTGCAACGTGACAAATTTGTTGCACAACAAATTATAACGGAGGGTACAGCAGTCTGCTGTCCCCACCGCCGCAACTGCGATGCCTCGAGACACCCGTGCATTGCTGCAACACGACTCCCGTAAAATTCGCATTGCGTCGCTTGTTGCGCTCTGTGGGGCCCCGGTCTTCATATGGAAAGAAATTCAGGCGTTAAAGGTGGAAATACTCTGCAAGGAAAGTTTTAGAATCCACCGTAAAATCTGCGACATCATTGAGGAGTCAGATTGTGGCCGATATTTATGGAGCGCTGCAACCTTTATAGACGTCGAGTGCACGAAAGAATTGTGCACACTTCTTCACTTAAAAATAGGGAAAAAATTTTAGGGAGTGCTGAAGCTTTAATTTGATTGTACAGTAAACCCTCGATATTCTTGGGTTCGCTTTTCACGGTTTCGGTTATTCGCGATGGCTCAGAGTGGGAGTGTGACAGTCCTCCATTATTCGCTGGACGCCCTCGGTTATTCGCGGTCCTCTAAAGTAATGACAGTTGAAACCCGAATTTCAAACATCCCGACCAACGAGCTTCTCGACTTACGAACTTGCTTGGCCCGAAAACTACGCCCAAGATACGAACCTTCATCCGACTTACGAACCTTGGCCCGAAAATTACGCCCGGAAGATGAACCTTTACCAACTTACGAACCTGGGAGATGGGAAGTCGTCTCTGTGACAGCTCATTCCCTCCCTCCCACACACCTCATCAGACACTTCTACACGCAATAGCGCACATCTACACAGACGCATCATACACTTCTACGCACACACATCACGCACTTCTACACACACACACACCACGCACTTCTACACACACACCACACACTCACGCACTTCTACACAACATCACGTACTTCTACACACACATCACGCACCTCTACACAGACATCACGAACTTCTACACACGCAACACGCACTTCTACTACACACACTTCAGCACAAACATCACGCACTTCTACAAGCACACATCACGCACTTCTATACCCACTTCACGCACTTATACACATACGTCTCGCACTTATACACACACACGTCTCGCACTTATACACACACGTCTCGCACTTCTGCTCACACGCAGGTAAGAACAGTTTGAGTTGGAAAAACCTCAGGCCGGAAGCAGTCAACAACTTTCAAGGAACGTAACCTATTTATTTCCCAAGTTTAAAGTATACCCTACTCGCAGATTGGCTATTTGCGACCCTTTGATGGAATGTAACCCTTGCGAATAGCGAAGGATTACTGTATATACCCGTGATATGGAAGATGACGCTGAGTTCTGCAGCATGAACGTGCACATTAAATACAAAAGTGATACGGGAAATGCAAGTGGATGCAAAGAAGTTTTTGATGGTGACCGCTTACGGGGATTTGCCACAGGAGTGGAGAGTGAAATAATGCGAGGTCTAGGGCCAGCTTAATAACAGCTGTTTTTACGACGGCGAACGAAGAACATGGTGAAGTTCACCCAACGGGTCACAGGCTTTGGGCAGTCTAGTAAATACTACCACATGACTTTATAAACCCCAGGAAGCAAAGAACTTAACATTATGTTCTTTGCTTCCTGCTAAGCCCCGTCCAGACAGTTTAACATTTCAAGTTAAGTAGGTACGTAGGTTGCAACTGCATGGTTTTTAAAAGTGGTATTAGGCTAATGGTAAATGTTTTGTACGTTAGGGTTCAGAAGTGCCACACCACAGTCAAAAGAACGAGTTTTGATTACCAAATCAGCGTTAAGAAACTGAAAACTCATGCAGTTGCATTAGAGTCGCGCAAAACTTTCCAAATAAGCCACCAGTAGCGCAGTCTTCTTGCCTTTAGGTGTATATTCTGGCGGGCCCTATCCACGTCAGAATATAGAGGGGCCTCACTCACCAAGAGCTGTCCGGAGTGCCTTTTCAACAGGAGATGGTGCAACTGACGGCAGTTCCTGCTGACGAGGTTAACTCTTAGGCTGCCTACACACGGAGCGTTTGTCCGATGGGCGTCATTTACGACGATCGACGTAAAAGACGCCACTCGTTTTGCGGTTCAGTTGGCAGTGACATTTGTTCTCCAATTTCCGTCCATGCTTTTGCCCTTATAATCATCATTAAACATATCCCATAGCTAAGTCTCTGAAAAGAAAGTAAGATTGAGTGAAACTGTCGGCCCCAATATCCCTGCCTACATAGTATCCGTCCACCCCCCATGCCTAGTGCCCGTCCGGACGGGAACTAGACATGGGGCAGTGGACGGCTACTAGACATGGTGAGCATTTTCAAAACTACGTACACAACAAAGTATGGGTTCTATGACCAAAGTGAGCAGGGTAATAGAAAAAAATTTTCCACACTGATGAAATCATGCCTCCAGGCACGTTTTTAGTGGAAAAAAAAAATGAAAACCACCACCACCACCACCACTTTTTTTCATTTCCCCCCCGTCATTTTCAGGGATGGTGCAGCACTACTTACCCTACAGTTTAAGCGTAGGTATGTACTGCTTTCTAGCACTGCTAGTTTTCACACAGGAAGTTTTTAGTGCTAAGTGGACGGGTACTAGACATGTTACCCTGCCATGTAATATTTAGGTTTGATGACAAATTGGTTGGATTTCAGAGATCGTTCACTACACTAGCCCAATCCCCCAATATTCGCGGTTTTGGTAGTAATTCGCGACGGCCTGAAGTGCAACATCCATCATTAATCGCCGTCCTATAAAGTAAATACAGTTGAACCCCGACTTAACATGTAATATTTACGTTTGAAGACAAATTCGTTGGATTTCAAAGATTTGCTCACTACACTTGCTCAATAATTCGATATTCGCGGGTTCATTTTTCGCAGTTTTGGTTATTCACCAAGGCCTGGAGCGCGACAGTCCATCATTATTCGTCTACCTTCCTCTCTAATGTCTTGCGCTTAAATTTGTGCACCATACTACAATGAAACTCTGTAACTTGCTATCTTTTAAGTACAGCAATATTTCACGAACTGAGAAGGAACAGTTAGAGGGACAATAATTTATCATAATAGATGTCTATATGAGGTAACACTCTTAGGATATCACGATAGGAACTTTTTTGTACTTCAACTTGAATTCCTTATGTAGAACATACCGTATCTATTTCAAATTAAAGTGTTTTTTTTTACCAAGTAATAATGCCCTGGAGAGGATGCAATCACTCACCCGCCCAACAGCGAGGATGGCGGGCGAATGATCGCGCTTGCGAAAAAATATGAATAAAAAACAGTTGCATAAACACGATGATGCTTTTAAGAGCATCAAATACATGTATTTTCTCAACTTTGTGCTCATTTTCAGGCTGGTACATTGTTTAGTTTTGCTGTAGCATCAAAGTTTGTGGGATGACCCTTTATTGGTTTTGAAATAGGTATATTTTGACCTCTAAAAACATAGTGTAGCTTTTATTGGGAGATATGGCAAACATTCTAAAAGCGGTAATTATGATAGGATTACATGGATTCTAGAGTTTAAAGACCTGCCGTTTTCAATGCTGCATTCAAATTTTGGCTAGCTCTTCTAGTTTTTTTAAAAATGGGAGTGCGATCACTCGTGCGCCATCGGCGGGTGCGATCACTCGCCCGCCTCGACGCTATGGGTATTACTGCACTTCTCTAATAGACTACTATTAATATCTAGTACTGAATTAGCAGGAGGGCATGGTGCTTTTTTGTAAAAATTTAGGGTAAAGGCACCTCAAGCCGTCACCTCCAATTCCCGTGACCCTCTCCTCAAACATGTGTAATGACATTTGAATCCTAAAGCCGTGAACTCAGGGAGGTAAATCCATCACTGGCAAGGCTTTGGCTCCTTGTCACATCTCATATTATAAGAAACTGATTTTAATTCTCTGCACCTGGAGTGTTTGATCCTTTTAAATAATATAGTAGGCAGTTTGACTGATAAATTTAAACAAAATTGGTTCAGTAGCTATCAGCAATTCGTGTAGGCCTAATTAGAGAGGGTTTATCCGTGGATGCTCTGCCTCAAAGTCACGGCATTTGGGCTCTTACCACTACCAAAACAAATATCATTCATCATCTCGTATACAGGGTACAATGGATACACCTATCGAGGTTTTCTTTTTGCCTTAATTCTAGAATTTTGAAGATCCAGTAGTATGAAGAGCAGGAGAAGCAGTCCGTGATGAGTCAATTTAGGATCCCTCATCATGCATCGCCTGACCTTTCGGTGCTGGAGTGCTCCACGAGTGTAAATCCGTAGCGTGCCGTCCGGGGAATCGAACCCGGGCCTCCGTAGATGCGATGCCGAACCGTTGTCACTTCACCACCGAGAGGGTGGTCCGTTTTTTGGCAGTCGGACCCAGTTTTCTAGTTACGACTCCCTCAAGGGGAAAGTGGGGATATCTTTCCAGTCATGTTTAGTCTGATAATAATGGTATGAAACATGCACAATATAGTCTATGTAAAATAGGATTTTATTAATATTTTATTCAAGGCAATTTTTCATTTTTTGAAATATTTTTCAATTTATAGCATGGTATAGGTTAGGTTTGGTTAGATTAAAAAAACCTAGTTTATTTAAAAGTTGTTCCATTACATTCTGCCATTGCTGGGTATTTTCTCCAATTGGAAAACAATGGGAACATCAAAATCAAATATCTCAAAAAGGACAGCCGACTACCACAAACAAATTTCAGATTCATAATCTGCATGGAAAAATGAGCAGAATAAGGCCATTTTTTTTTTTTTTTCAAATGTGCTTAACGGAACTTTTTCCGAAGCAGCCTATGAGCACTGCGACCTGTGCTTAGTCTACCAGGTTTCATAATATAGCACTTCTCACCAAGATCTTGGCAAAGAGTGCCATATTATGAATTTGCAACCCTCGAAGAAGTGGGAGCATGAAAATGAAATTGAAAAATATTTATTTCTCCCCATAAGAAGATATTCATACAATAGTTCCATTACAGTACATGTTCAGTACACTAGTGTAAAACAATAGCTAAGCAATGAGTCTTACACGTTAGGTTAAAAATTGAATTAACAATTCTATTTCACAACCTACTGTTCGTACAAGAAAAAAAAAGAAAGAATATATACTTCTCCCATTAGGAATTTTTTCATCAAATAATTCAAGTAAAATACTTGCTGAGGAAACTAGATAAAAACATCAAAATAAGCCTTACAGATTAGGGAGCAAATTTATATCACTATTCTACTTCACGACCTACATTCTATACAACGCTCTATGATAGCAATAGGTTCACAGTTCACACACAGGTACCTATATTGTGAATCAACTAATACATCATGTTAATTTCAAGGCCAAAAATAGGTGACATAAGGAAAACATGAAATATAGATATAATAAAGAAGAAAAGAGAAGTAGAAAAAGCAGAAGCTAACATACAGCCATAATAGATTTCTAGAGGTGCCAGTCATGGATAAGGTGGGGAACCATTGTTGTAAAGCAAATAAATAAAAGGAGATTGTGAAGATGATGCTAATATTTGGCATTATAAGGTTAGTGTAGGCAAGGCCTGTGTTTTTTTTTTTTAAATTTTGGCCACCGTCAATTTTAGTCAATGGTGAGATGAGGCTAGTTCAGGTTAGGCGTTTGATCAATCGATCGTGCCCAACAGAGTCAGACAAAACAAAACACAGAGATGCAGTCAGACAACGCCATCCAAGCTGCACATGGCAAAACACAGGAAACAGTAAAATTAATCATTCTAGAGCAGGATCTCCCAACCGAGAGCGGCTGCATCCCTGCAACGTAAGCTTTCAAGTCAAGGAGGGCAGTGAAACCTTTGATTATTTCAACGTCATTCAGAAATGAACTCGAATT
>LQNS02278187.1:12737909-12764581 GCA_001587735.2 Parhyale hawaiensis
CCTTGTTTTAAGGTCTCCGACTCCTAGACACCGGTTGGTTGACCCCAGACAGGCCGAAGTGGGTGAGAGCCACCCGCCCACAGGGGGCAAGAGGCTAGTGGAAGTTGAACTTCCAGTAGGCTCTAAACATATATATATATAATGTGTCTGTAGGTTAGACTCCTATTCTGGCTCAATTGAACCTTTCGTAACCTATTCTTTACTCCTAGCCTATTCTTAACCCTCACCGCTAGATTTAATTGTACCGACTTTTTCATAGGAATAATACTACTGGAACTGTATCATATTTTTTACACTAGGTACGCAGTCAAGGGTTAGCGAACCTAACCCATTTTAACCTCTGCTTACACATATTGAGCATATTGAGAGGTAGGCCACGTTCTATACAGAGACCGTGTTTTATTCTCATACTCACCTATACATGTACAGTGTTTCCACTATTTGTTACCGTGTTGTCTCTTCAAACAATAACCTTCTTCTGCCATCAAGTTAGACCTTTTCCGGCCAGATGGATCTCGGTATCCACTTTCAAAGTAGTGCTATTGGTATAGAATTTGATGTCTAACTTCTAAGCCTTCACTGCATGGCAGTATAGGTAAAAATTTTTTAATCCTACCCCGTAGTGTTATCTTTATGGGAAAAGCAAAGTTAAGTCATACAGTAACAGGTAAATGGTTAAAGTATTGAGTCCTGTAGTCAAGGGTTAGATCAAGGGATAAAGGGTAATCCCTCAACGTTCTGACCCGAGTATACCCGCCCAGCAGTTCCTAGTGTTTGTATGTTATTCCTACCAGATTGTAAAGATTTTGTTGAAAAATTAGAAGGTACGGTAAAGGGCTCAGTATGGTAGGTACCGTAGTCTGTGTTCTCAATAACCTTGCGCGTTTTGCTGTGCAGTATGACGCTGAAGGAAGTGGAGGAGTGCTTGTCGTCTCAATTCTCGCAAATGGCAGACAAGGATGGCTGGGTCAGGCTGCCAGGCTTCGCTCAATTCTTACACTTGCCCGAGTCGGAACCAACTCTTGTGCATCTCTTCAATTTGTATGATTCTGTAAGTTTTCAAAGCAGCGTTACGCCCGCATATACAGTATTGTGAACCACTGATCTTGCTGATAAAATGACGTTTAGTTGTAGCGTTTAATAAGCCTATGACCATTCTATAGATGTTTAGCGCAATAACTTAGCCTAGTACACAAGCTGCCAACCTGGCTACTAACCGGTGGATGCCTCGAAACAGTGAACCTTTGTTAATGTATTTTTCTATCACTCGAAGAGCTATAAGAATAAAGGATTAACACTTCAAAAGGCACCTGCTAGGAAGTGAAACTTCAAACAACCGTAATGCGTAGCACTGATCACCTGTCGATGGACTTTAGGAAACAGTAGACTCCACGTTAGTAGCGAAGTCTTAATGCCTGAATTAAACATCATAATTCGTAGTAATAATTGTCACATGCACAAATGGTTTGCAGTGGGCAATGAGGTTTTTATACCTTTAGGTATACTGATGTGCTGGATGTGCCATTATCCTCCTGTTGAAAAACCCTCAATTAGTACAGTGCCATCAGTAAAATTTTCTCATGAAGCAACGCTCTATAACGTGTCCATTTTCGTGCAATACACTCAAAGCTGTGCCGTCGTAACGCCGATGATGTC
Organism: Parhyale hawaiensis; assembly: GCA_001587735.2. Classification (NCBI taxonomy): domain Eukaryota; kingdom Metazoa; phylum Arthropoda; class Malacostraca; order Amphipoda; family Hyalidae; genus Parhyale; species Parhyale hawaiensis. The sequence goes on from LQNS02278187.1 coordinate 12,739,566, forward strand.
TTCTTGACTACTGTAAGAAATCTATCCTGCTTTCATGACCTGCATTCCTGGGACAGATTGCTGCTTGCGTTGTCGATTCGGTTATGAGAACGAAACCTGCCATCGCAGAAGCAAAACTTTTATTTTTGAGCCTCAAACTGCTGCCGAGCCTTGCTCTCTTATTTACTAAAATTTTACCTCTCAGGAGGCATAGAGTAGTCCATACGGTTAGGTTAGTTCGGTCCACCGATGCCAGTTATGGGGAGCAGCACCCCCAAAGACACCCCATCTCAAGACGTCTTTCATTCGTTCACTTACCGTACTTGTCTTCCATTTCCATGCAACTTCTTATCACTTGAAGTTCTGTATTTCTCTTCTGTCCCGACTTGCTGATCCTGCGTGTTAGAAACGTCGTCCATGAGTTCCAAGTTTCTCTAGACGTGCTACCTGTCCCTTCTTTCACGAGGCTGTGTAGCCCTTCTTGGCTGGTGCGTTGTGCTAAAAACTCGCTAATAGCACTAGTAACTTCAGAGCATCGGCGGCCAAGTCGAGCTCTAGGAATTACATGGTTGGCTATTTGGAGATCATCATGCCAATCTTAGTAGGTATGGGTTTTTTATTTTCACGTATTACGTTCGTTTTTCAGAACAGCACCGGTAAAGTGAGTCTTAAACAGTACATCGAGGGCTATTGGGAAGTCATCAAGCCACTCATCACAGAAGAGCTCGTCTTCACAACTTATGCTGTGGTCGACCCTGAAAACTGCGGACTCAACAAAGATGAATTTGCCAAGAGAATGGATGCCACCTTCCAGCTTACTGAGGAAGAGTCCCTCCTTATATTTAAAGATATAGACCATTCGAACACGGGGGTCATTAGCCGAGGTAAGCCTCTGGTCATTGAGATTTCTGTATCAAAATCCTTGTGAAAATGCGTTTTCTCTGTAAGTACAGTTGTCCTTGATTTACTGATGTATGCGTGGCTTCTCGTATTGTTGGACGTACTTACACAGCACGTATTTATTATTCTCTTTGGATCCCAGCAATAGCTCTTCATCTGCAGAACATGAACCATAAATGTAATACTACTGTTATCAAGGGACATACTGTATTCACAGATAATTTCCTGGCGTTCTGCCACTGGAAGGGCGAGTACATATGGCTGCTGCTGCGGTACCAAGAGAGCGTCAAATCAGGCACTCGGGAGCTCAGCGGCTACAGAAGAACGTATCCGACTGACAAGGCCAAGGCCGAGTAGCGGCGTGGCAGTGATTCTGGTGGTCGCTGTCTCTGCCGCCACTGCCTCCACTGCTGCTGCTGCTGCTCCTCTTCTCCCCGTTGGGCTAAGCTTACTTGTCGATTTGTGCCTATTTCAGCGCAGTAAAGCGACGTTACTCGGGGTAACTTTGCGCGCAGTTTTTCGTTGTTGCAGTTACGTTGTCATCGTATCTGTTACTGCAGTAATGGAAATTTGCATCAGGTGTCCGTCGGACTTGTTCCTCAGTGAACGGTAATGTAGGTACTGCCCAATTTTGCGCACGTGCCCCGTTGCTGCAGTCAAAGGATGTTACACTGCGCAACCTCATCTGTCCCGTGTGATGTTTATATTGGATAGTGCAGAGACGCGTTGGCATGCAGTTGTGAAATGTTTTCTATGTGGGTAGGTCTGTTACGAGGGGAAATGGGAAGATTTATATGTTGTTAAAGGTTTTCTATTTTGAAATGAGAGAATATTGCACCAAGTAGATTTACGCACGTTGGCCGGCTGTTTAGTACTGTGAAGTGAAGAGTACTTTGCATAGCTACTTGAGTTTGCTGTGATGAACCACGTCTACTTCTCAATGGTAATACAGACTTTTAAAAGTCGCTTTTTTGCTGTATTTTAGGATATTTCTGATCTACTTATTCGTATACAGTGAAGCCTGGAACATCCATGCGAGTCTACCTGCGTACAGATTTCTCACCATACCAAAAATTCTAGTATTTTAACCCTGACTGGACAAGCATCCGTACTTCGTTCTTTCGGAATAATAAACTCAGTCCGATGAATAGTATTATTATTATGAGGAGAGAAAAACATATATACTTCGAACCCGCAGATTTTGTCGTAAATTTTAGAAGGAATGACTTTTGAAGGTACGTACATCCGTTTCACAGGTTTTACTTTCTGTTTGGAATTAAGACTGTATCGTGATACATGGAAATTATGTTATGAACATTTTGTCCACTTTCGCTTTGAAACAGTATTTTCCCAGTATTTTTTTCCTGTATTTTTTGCAGTATTTTTTCCCTGCAGTATCATTCTGTTACAGTAAAGCATTACTACTGTTTAATTCTTTACAATTCTAATTCATTCGTTGATAATTAATTTACTGACCCATTTCGTGTTGTGACGTTGCTGCTGGCTACTTTTTTCTTGTCAAAGACAAGCCTACATTGTTTTATGTAGGTGAAGGCTCTATATTTCTTCTGAAATAATATACGCTACGTTTTTTAACAGTTAACTATCATTCTATCAACTTAGTATGGCGTTAGATTATTGAGAAAAGTTTCAACTATCCCTCGTCGCTCCCAACAATTATCTCCACGCTCTGTGTTCCTCCGTATATGAGAATCCCGTTTTATTAAATACAAAAGTTACCGCTATCTTTTAATCTATTGTAGCACCGCTACAGGGTTCGACACGGTGGCCATCTGTGTTGAACGCTATTGATCGTCTTCGTTACGGAAGCAGCGGGAAATTTTAATAATAATAATTACCTATATCTGTACTAATGCCTCTCGCTTCCGACGGACCTCACTCCGCTCCATCTCTGGGTGGGCCCTCTCAGCGACTCCGTCTGTCGCCTTCACACCCTTCCTTCGACTATCGCCCTCCTCTCTGAAGCCTCCTGCGCTGAGGATCGCAGTTAGTCGCAACAACATGATGCAATAGCAGACTGTGCCCTGTCTCTTCAGAAGCAGCACTTGCTGTGTCAAAACTGAACGCAGACCAGCGTCAGCTGTCACAGTGTCTGCATGTAACATTTGGTTCTTGAGCTCAGTTAGTTTGTCTGCCCTTCAATTGTTGTGCATTTTTCGAAGTAGTAAATAAATGTGAAGCAAGCTACCACAACCGCCCTTGGTTTTAGCGAGTCGTTTATATACCAATTACATCACCGTGAGTCTATACAGTTTGTTAACTCACAGTGTCGGAATATCTTGGTAATATTCCTCATGTGTTGTGTTACTTGGATAGAAAATTTCCAGAGGTGTTATGCGCTCCACCCGACTCGAACAAGTCCCTCTGCCGTACACCTCCATGAAGTCGGAGCCAGCGGTTGAAGGTGAGCCTTTTCCGCAGTTCACGCGGTAAATTAAGTGGGACGTTCTCCTATTTTGTGAAAATTTTTCGGATTTGAACTCATGAAGAATCAGTGTCTTAGAAGCTATCTTCAAATTTTGCCCGTCGAGATTCATTTACACTTAGTTTGCATTCGAACAGAAGTCTGCCTAATCGGTTTTGGATTCCAATGATTTTATCATTACGGACAACTAATGGCCCGAAACAAATCTCTTTTAGATTCTCCCTGTTTAAAATTCCTGTGCGCTTCGTAAACAAGCGAACGTGCTTTCGATTAGTGCGGTCTTCATGAATTTCAGGCTGACAAAATTGTAGCTTTGCAGCAAATTATCCACGTCGACACAAACTTTATTTCGGTAGATGTTGCTCTATGAAGTTTGGGATAAGGTTGCAATGGAGAGCTGCTTGTAGCTGAATTCTAACACTTTTCTTCTATTTTGACACCCTATGCAAGTTGTAGTTTGTACTGATAATGAAACTGTGTCTATAATACTTAGCTGCGTTATTACTTAAGATGTGTTATTGTTTCTGATGTTTGTGTCATGTTGCTAGTTTGTCTGAATTTTCTTATATTGATTCAGCATCAGCATAAAGGCGAGGCATTGCTCTCCTGCAGCTTGAAAGTGTCAATGAAATCCATTTGCAGTGCTGATACTACCGGCACTTCTTACGTTCGTTAGAATTCGTTAACAATATTTTCATAAAGCTGACATTTTCGGGTGTTCTATGGAAATGTTTAACTTCCTCTTTTATTTTAAAGCGCAAGTTATCATTGGTGTACCGTGTATTGAATACCAAAAATTCTCTGCAGTCAATGAAAAGACAATAGCTTTAAGTAACGCAAATCGTTCTTTTTATGCCATTTAATGCCGTGAAAAAGGTCAAAATGTCTCAAAGGTAACGTGTTTTATAATTCACTGAATTGCCATCCAAGACGATTCGCTGAGAGTCCGTCTTTCAAAGTGCGTATTTCGTATCGCTAACTCGGTTTTCATGTTTAACAGTCCTCTTTTTTTTCTCTCTCTCTCTACTAAGCGATTGATTTTATTCTCTAAATGACGAACATGCTTTAGTTATTTAAAATCTAATATCTGTCAGCATTGTGCTTTAAATTAATCCGATAAGCCTCGTCTCTTTTGTACGACGTGTTCATATGTTCCAAAACTCCAGAGGCGCGTTGTAATTCTTCCTAGCGAGCTACCGCGACCAGGAAAAAGGTCACCGTAACGCTGGAAGTGGTTATGGGAGCGCCATCTAGCGACGAGCGGAAATATTCCCGACGGCATGCCAAGTAGCTGATAAAATTTACCTATCCTGGACTACGGAGTTTATTCGGTGCTCATTTGAATTATTTTGGTGTTCCTTCGATTCGAAATAGATGTTAGTGAGCGGCGACGTGCATTACCGTAACCCTTCACGGCGTGTCGTATTCGTCGTCTCCGCTTTTTGGGTTGTGAATATGACACAAATCGTGAGCGGCGCGGTCACCGGTGTAGCACCGGTAACCCAAATATTGTGATTACAACGCTCCTCAGTTTTCATTGATACACTATTCCTCCTTTCATGAAAAAGGGTGCCTTGGCGTGTGTGTGTGTGTGTGCGTGCGTACTATGTGATACTGTTTTACGCTTGATCCCTGTCAAGTGGCAGCCAATGTGTTGCCATTCTCTTGATACTTCTTTTTTTTCAACGTCGTGAATGGTTAGCTAAGTAAGGTTTGACCATCGTATGGGAGTGTTATGCCTTCAGTGCTCAATGGGCTACTTTCATGTTTTCTCGCTGATTATTTTTTTTTTCTTCTGTTCTTGCGTCCACTGACTCGCCGTGCCTAGGCGATCTTGTCATGAATCCCTCTTGGGTGATTTGGCCATCAGTCCCATGTGGGTGTTGTCACCGGCCTCATAGAGGTGGTCTTATTCCCAGTACTCTTAACATACCACGTGACGTAAGTACCGGTATAGCTCCGTTTTCCTCGTGCAAGTACCATTAAAAGGCGGATTAAAGTAACATATATTGTGTCAACATCATCATTCTTCATTGTGTGAGTGCTTAAGTTGATGCAGACGGTGCAACGGGATCGCAAGATATATCTCGATTTACTCTTCTTCTTCCTCTTGTTTTCTCGACTTGCTGCCCCTGCCCGGTAATGGTTATGCATAAGTTTCTCGATTTGCTTAATAGGCTACTTTCTTTGCTATCTTAGAAGCACCGGTGTCTCGTATTGTAAAATTTTTTACTGCTGAATGTAACGAAATTCATTGGCATCTGTAGCCGTCAGATGAACTTCTGTGACGAAAACCTCATGTGCCGGAGAGCTGTTGCTGTGACAACCTCGTGGTAGCTTGTGCTGCGTCAGTGGAGCTACCCAAACATTGCTGCTGATGTTCAGGGACCGCTTACTGAAGCTGCATTTTTCGGGTTACGGTAACCTGTGTTGTGGTTTATTGTTTCGTTTTAGTCTATGGTCAAAGGACTAACAGGCCCATTCTCTGAGAGGAGCTGAGGCCCAGGTTACGGCCCTCTTTGAGCTATTACTATTTTATCAAATAAAAAAATGTATAAAGGTAAACCACAGCCGAGGAGTGACTACAGATGTGACGTAGCTAGCTCATCGGCGAGCCTCTGGAGAGACGTTGATCAGAGTGGGAGTGAAAAATATTGCAGAAGCGCCATGGAGGGTTACAACATGCGTCCGGCTACTTAAGGGCGGAGGTCACGATGTTTTTTTTTTTGCAGTGAGCCGTCTTACTGAAAGATATAAGCGCGGGCGTTACAATCATTTTGTTTAATAATTACGTGCAGTACTTTTATCACAGCCTCTCATGTTCCTTACGTTTTATCCAAACGAATGGAACATGAGGTCCTAACATTGTCGGTTCTGATATAATAACGTTGCGGGCCGGACCCCTGACCGCGAACTGTGGTTTGGTGACTCCTGCACTGGAGTTAAGGTGAGCAATCTCGCCGCTCTCTTGAAGCCTCAGGTCTGCAATGCCCTTTTATTTATAGAATCAAACGACTCTTGCTTTGCGAGAGAAATTCTTCCTGGCGGATACGGTGCTTAAAATTGATTTCATAATAAGAGTAATAATTTGTGGGTCAAATTCATCCTGGTGGATATGGTGCTTAAAACAAATTTTATAATAGTAGTAATTAGGGGAGAAATATGCTGTACCCTACGTATTTGTGTGTTTTACACTTGCGGGACTATAGCTGTGTAAAATATTCTCGGTTTGATTTATATCTGGCCCTCTTTCTCCAGTTATCTCACGACAGCCTTCAATTTCTCTGTTCCCTTCAATTTGCTGTTTTTTTTCAGTTTTTGTTTCATCACTTTTATATTGCTGACATGTTTTCATTTTTCAAGTGATATTTTTGTGTAATTTGGCCGTTGGCGCCTCAGATTCTGCTTGGAAATTGCTTCTTGCCATTGACCAGCCAAGTTTATTGTCCATGTACTCATAGCTATATGGGATCGATGTGTTCATATCTGTGTCGAGTTGCGTCGGTTGTGCTGCAGCCATTCCTTCTGTACATAATTCCCGCTTTTGCGTTTAGACCTATGGTTAGACAGGCCATTTTATGCATTAGAAATGTGATACCTAATGATAGCTCACCCTTTTTGGATAACATACAGTCGTAGTAATTAGATATTTTTGGGAGTTTTGTTAGTGTGCGAAAGCGGTATTGTGTATTAAGTGACGTTTTCATTGTCAGTAGCCTCGTCTGTTTGTTATACGAGGTAAAAAATATGACCATGGACCGAGAGTCTCTTGTGTTTTACTGTACATAGTGAGAGCGCTCTCATCATAGAAAATGGGAAATGTGCGTAAAATAAAGAGCGTCTTAGATTATTCTGTTGCATTATGTTAAGCATTGGAAAATTTTTGTGTTGTTTGGACGATTACTTTGACACGAAACTGATCGTGAGATTTTCACCGCGGGATCAGCTTCGCTAGTGAAGCCGCTCAAGAGCCTATAATATTGCTGTTGCGAGTTTTCCGGATTACTTATCACAAACTGCAGTATTTTAATATTTTGCGAAGATCAGCTCCAGTCTATGTCTACAAGAATAATGCACAGTTCGATATACGAGTAGCTATATATATATATTTACAAGAACGTATCCATTTTACGCATTAGACAATTAATGCGAAGATAAAATACAAAGTGTCATTTGGAGAAGGCGAGCAAGAACGAAACTTTGCAGAACGACTGTGTGTCTGCTAACTTCGTTCAATAAATTTGCATGGTGTCGAACATTATAAAAGAGAGTATCCCTGTCGTAATATATATGGGCCTTATGATCCCAGGGGCAAACCGGAGTACTTCTTCTGCAGGAGATGTTGTAGCTTGCAACAGTTCCTGCTGACGAGGTTAGCTTTGTATAGTTAGGTAGCCTCTCTAAATATCCTTTTCTGTCCCGCAAGGTGGGTCGCCGATCGAGGTGACAGACTTTTTCTGCGGGGCTCTTACCTTCGCCCGTGCGTAGGGCCACGGAGGTCCGGACCGTCCGCTCGGGCGCTTTTTTCTTTTCTCTTCTTCTCTTTTCGTCCTTCATCTCTTGCCGCCTGAGCACAACGTTGTAGTTCCGGCTGTAAGCGGAGTAAATCATCTTAGATCGCTATTGATCGTCTTGGTTTCGGAATGGCGGGACAATACCTGTAAAATAACATGAAAGGCAGTTAACATCGATTGAATCAGGGACAATAAGGTTTCTGTCCTGTATATTTCATATGTCAGTCCAAAATCTGTTTTCTGTATTTTGCTGCTGCAATGTATTGCATTCTATGGTAGTTTCGGTGGTTACCGGCCAATTATAAATCAATTTTGGTAGGACTAGCATTCTTCAAAACGAAATTAACTGGTGTCTTGTGCGCGAAAAGGTTAAGCTTCGAATGAAAATAGTAGTATAGCATCCTTCGAGAAATACAAATACCGTCGTCGACAACACCGTGTCACAAGATTGCGCGCTGTTGTGGAGCCATCCCATGCTATTATAAACAAGAGAGCACTCTCTCTGAAAGCGCATACCTCCGCCAAGCAATACAACGGTAACGGAAAATCCAGATTGGTTCTGAAAACATGATTTTCTTCGTATCAACACCAAAATCGATTCATTTGTGCCTTTTGATAGTGTTAACAATTCCTGTAATTTTCATGAAGAACCTATTGCGTTACACAGTCCCCATCTTGGGTTATTGCGGTATAAATTTAAAATACCGGTGGCTGAATAGGTAGCTCTTAACTAAATGCGGCATATTTCTTTGCTACATTACAATTTTCTCTCGATTGACGAAGTACAGTAAAAATCTACCCTTCGTTCGTCTCAGATTCATTCCGAAACTTTACCCTGAATTTGGGTGAAAATTTGGCCGTAGTCTGCAAAAATGCAGTGATGTTGGCCTTACAGGCAGACTCATCGTTATTATTCATTCTTTCTTCTGAAAAAAAAAAATACTTCAGACAAATGGGCCTTGCCTGAACTTTCTGAACAAGTTATACGCGAAGTCCCATCTGTTAGCATCGGCTGCCCTCCTCCCATTTCATCAACCGAGGCAACATTACATCGCCCCGTGCGCGCTACGCTTGCGCTGTTGCGGTCAGGGCATTTTGTAGCCTCGCCTCCTACAAGCACAGAATCGGACTCGTAGCCTATTTCTGCCCGCTCTACCGGGTTGTGGAAGAGGAAATCGTCTCTCATCTATATTTGCATGAACCGTAACTCTCAGTTAACTGCCCTCTCTCCCTTGCATCTCTGGGAGGACCCCATGGGCGTCTCCATCTATGTTTCTTCCCACCCATCCTTCAACTATCCCCCTCCGCAGCCTCGTTGCTGTTCAGCTCCCATGTCGAACATTTACGGTTACGGTTGCCGCATCGTTTCTGAACAGAGTGTTTCGTGTTTCAGTCCGTCCTCGAATATTGGTGCGTTTTCAAAATCGAGGCCAGAGTTAACGAGGGGTGCTGTAAAGTTCCAGTCTGTAAGTCATGCTTTGGGATTTATTTGTAATGTTAAGAAGATTTGCCATTTTTCCCTTACTCTATGCTTTCTTTTCTGCCAGTAACAGCGCACTTGAATACTTCACGTTTGTACGTGGTGTTCGCGCACGGCGGTCCAACCCACCGAGCCGCACTGTTTGGAGCACCGATTGATGTGATCGCGGTGCTAATTTAGAACTACAATAATGGTAATAATGTCGTGTCTTTCATTTCTTATCGGCTTAACGCTTCATTGATCATCCTTTATATTATACTGAGCAAAACGTTGAACTCTTCAGCACCCCGTCGTCGATGGTAAAGAATGCGTAATTGCGGACACGTTGTCTCATTTTGAGTGGTGTGTTTTAGCTTATTTTAGTGAGTATATTTAGGACTAGTTTATTACGATAAGTGATTGAAGTCGTTAGTGTGCCTTGCTAATGGTGTTTCTTTGTTGTTAGCACATGAAGGTGTGTGTCACATTACGCGCTGCGCTGAAAGTCTATTGATGTGTGAACACTTTTGTACTGATATTTGCTGCGCGGTTTGGTCTTGGGATTTTCTGAAGTCCTTTTCTGTCTTTAGTAGCAGTATTTAGGCTGTTAGTTTATGAAGAGCCGCTATTGTACGTTTTTGACATTCTCTTTTGCCAGCAATGTGTGGATTACGGAGCAAAGTAATGTGAGATGCTGCGCTATTTGTCTTATTATAAGTCATCAGAAGCAGTACTTGAGAGACCGTAAGTAGTGCACTCTTTCGTCTCTGCGTTTAAAGTACTGTGGGGTAAGAAAACGAACCCTTGTAGCCAAACATCCTAAACTGACCTTTACCGTGCAAGTGACCCTATAAAATCACTTCCCGAATGATATTGCTATGAAAGCGGTTTTCAGTCACCGGGTTAAAGGTTAAAAGGTTAAACTGACAACGCCGAGCCAAATTTTCGCTTATCGTTATAGGTAATAGCAGTGTTTGGATAAAACAAGATTAATTATGAACTTGGTGATGTTCCTATGGTTAAACTTCATGACGCTTGTTACATTGTTGAACTTCCCTGTTTCGTATCGTGCTTCAATCTTATATTGATGAAATACTGCATAATTTTTAGTCAATTTGTCCACTCTCTTGAACTATTACCTTTGAAATTTTCATGCTTTGCATATTTATAGCTCAGTCTCTAATCAATGTTGTGCTTCTCCATGCCCCCGGGCTCTAGCCTCAGGGAGCAAATCCCGCGCTTCCTATCAGTCCTATTTCCATTAGGTTGTACAATTTCTGGTATTAGGGTTCTTTTCCCCATTTTATTTCTAAGGGAAGAAGAGCACGTACAGCGAAGTGTACCCAACCTAAGAAGTAATTATCCCTGGTCTTATATCACGCTCTCAACAACTGATATGTGCCATAACCATTGGATTATTAATCAGATGCAGGATACTTGATTTCCTTATTTACCTCCAATATGAGTTTTCTCGTTTGACGGACCTTCAACGGGGACTTTGAATATTCCATTGGGTTAGGTTCACCCATCCTGTGCTTGGGGAGCAGCGATTCCAGGACGACTTCTTTCGTTACCTTAGCCATAGCTAGGCGTCCGGGGCGTCTTTCCTTCCACTCCTACGCAGCTGCTGATGTTACTTTTCTCTCTTTTTTCTTCCCCACTCGTTGTATCCATACGCATTGATCCTCTGTGGAGAAATACCCTCGTACATGGGTTCCACGTTTCCATTGACATACTATATTTATGTCCTTTCTTTCTGTGTGAGATGGCCCATCTTCTGGAAAAGGAGGCTTGAACTGCTCGATATAATAGTCGGTATTGGTTCTAAACTTCTAATCTGCTTTTCTTTGAGTCGAGTTGTATAATAGATCAGAGACTATTCTTTATTGACGATTTTGTTGTTACTTTTCTCAATTTTTCTTACTAAGTTGTTCTCCCTTTGCCCAAGGCTGTTATTTCAAATTCGAAGGGTCATTATTGTATCTTTATTTTGCAACGTTTCGATTGCGTTGTTCTGTTATTTATAATCCGGCGAAAATAGCTCAAATTTTTACAGCTACTTTCGCCAGATGATGAAGAGCTACGCGCATCCGAAACATTGCAAAATATAAATAAAAGAATGACCTTAAAGATTTAATCAACAAACCTTCGACACCGACTGATGAAGAACTTAGTAAGAAAAATGCAGAAATATATCAAGTCAATCGCGTATAGAGAATTGTCTCCGTTTTGTAATGAAATTTTATTAATATAATAATCACATATGATATGAGACCTTTTGGCAGAAAACAGAGGTCTCAAACCGTAAAAGCAAGCGTATTATTCTCAAAGTACTGTTATCGCACCATCTAGCTACTTTTGTTGTATACTTATTCGTAAAATGAATGCTATGTTCCTGTGTTCTCAATCAGTGTCGCAAACGCTTTTTCAGTTTGATTCCTTCGTTGCGTATATAAGCAATCCTAGACTTTTAATTGATAGTATTATTTACAATCTGTATTTTATAAATCTCTGCTCTTTATCAATCAGTATCTTTAGTAATGAAGTTGTTTTGTTGAATACCTTTATTTAACTCCTATCCATTGTATTTTAAGTAGTTACTAAGTCTGAAAACTTTTTGTTGAAAATTTTCTAGAATTATAATACCCTATGTTCGAATGCAGCTCTGCCGATTCTAAACAGCAAATACTTAAGGATTGAATATTAATAATAATAATCTTGATTAAGTACTCATAGACAACAGGTGCCCGTGAAGAGTCTCGTGCCACTTCTAATCAATGGCGGTCTGAACTGGACTAGATTTTACGTTTCGAATTGACTGGCGGCGACCCGAGCAGGAAGGCTGTTATTTGTGTACACGTTATTATGACACCTGCGTCTTTGGGTGTTTTCAGTTTTTTTCTTTAGTATTCGTCGCACGGCTATTCCTGTCCACGTTTATTCCATAATTCTTCCTTCATTTCTTTTCTCTCTTTGGGCTCTCAGTCTCGTGTAGTCATTGCCTTTATTTCCCAATCAGTTACTGCTTTGATGCAGTGCTTTTTTCTACGGGTTTTTCTTATAATTTCTGAAATAGTTAAAGGCCTGGATTCTTGAACGCTTCGTAACGCTGAAGGAGCTAAAGTGTTCAGTTCGGTGGCTATGTTCTGTTGGCAACGGTTAAAGTTTGTCACTTCGTTATACAAAGCGTTACAAAACTTTCATCAAAAGTTGTTAAGACCTTTGAACAATGTTGGATTAATTATGTCTATGAACTCAGTTATTACTCCCTCTGTTCCGAAGTAGTTGTCCCAAAATGACTTCCTTGTTGTTCCGAGGTATTATAGTTCCATTGAAAAAGCACACAAAAAAAGTGCGAAACCTCAATCGGCAGTGATTTAGAGGGGAGACTTAATAGAGCTCTCTAAATCATTGCCGCTTGATGTTTCGCATCTGTTCTTTTTAAGTTTTTTTTTTTTAATGGAACTATAATATCTCGGAACAGAGGGAGCAGTTTATTTAATGGAAAATGGAAACCTTTAGCCGTTGTGCCTACGCATTCGTGCCCGCAAACATAAATTTCTAATAGTTATTTTGGATATTTTTTGAGCTTTATTATTCCCATGCTTTATGATGAACACTCTGATATGTGAACGATACTCTATATAACCTATCAGATAGACTAATTTAGCTTTCGGCCTGACATAGACGCATAAATCCAAAGTACCAGGTGTCGATATACTACCACCACCACCACCACTACTACTACTACTACTACTTACAATCGCCGTAACTTACGATCGGATTCTGAAATACCTCAGCCATTAGCTGGGCCTTCGAGACGTCTGTCTTGCGTGCCCCCTTTGCTTCCTTCCCGATTTCATAGTATTGCTTGCTCATGCTTTATTCTGTTCTTCCTCTTATTTCCCGACTTGATATTCCCATATGCGTTGATCCTATGCGGGAACACCTTCGTGCATGGGTTCCCCGTTTTTCTTGGAATACTTTATGTCCATTGCTCTTTCCTCTGTGATATCGTTCTGCTCGGAAACTGAGACTTAAACTTTCTGACTATGAGTAACGTAACATACGAGGTATTTCAGACTCCGGACCCAGGTATCTCCTTTCTCATTCTGATTGAGATAATATATAAAGTACGGTATAGCGTGGGTAGCGAGATTAGATCAATGATTATAATTATCCAGGAATATAGTAGGAGAAAGAACCCTTGTAGTAAAATAACAGCTTTAAGTTGTCCTACCAACTGCTTGTTCTGTTCTTCGCATTTCGCGAACGGCTTCTATGCCCTCCGGGTTGCAGAGGTTGTCCACTTTGCTTTCACAGACTTCATTAGTGTATTCTTTCTTCTGCCAGTTCTTCTTTTCGTTGTCCCTTTCGTGCTCTGTGCCGCGTGACAGCAAGTTCATTCGGCCAAGCCAAGTAGGGTTAAAGATGCTGTGCAGATAGTCGTATGCAGAGGTGGTGCACCTGACCACTACTAGTAGAATTTACTCGAGTTCGACTCTACTTCTAAACTTTACTACCGTATTGAATCTCCGCCATGTAGTCTTTGTATCTGATATCGTGGGGAAGTTTGATTATTATAATAATTCTTGACCCTAAGCGGCGTGGCCTAGCGATGTCATTCAGCCATGCAATGGAGATGCTTTACGCCTTTTTTCCTGTCAGTGGCGCACTGACCACTGGGGACCATAGAACAACTCACCTGAGCTTGCATATATGTAATGCAAAGTCTTCCCATAGAAAAGCCGTGACAAAAATCATTGAAAACAATAGGTTCGCTTTGGTTTATAGGGACACGAGCCTGTGTTGAACCGTAGCAGCAATTCTGCGCGATACAGACGGTGTGTCACTGATGCGCTAGTAAACTGCTTACCACCACTACCATTTTACTGCTGGGGTTCTCTGTTCTGTTGCACTGTGACAAAAGAAATTGTAATACAATATTCCAGCCTAGTAAAGAAGGATCACAGGAATATTTTCTGACCTTGTGATTTTAGAAGATTTGCAGAAGTTTACCGTGTGGAATAATATTTCTTGGTATTAAATTTCCTTGTAACTTGAATAGAAATTGAGATTTGCTGTGACTGTCATTACTTACATACTTTGTCTGTCTTCTCTGAAGACACTGCGTCGAAACTTTCAAAACCCTGTTTTCGCCTGACCAAATTTTACATTCTTGAGCAAAAAGTGTAGGCTGAAAAATTAGGATTTGTCCACGCTCGAAAGTTTACTTTCTGTTAAATATAGGCTGGTACAAGAGATAAATATATCTCTTGTACCAGCCTAAATAGCTACGCACCGCTGCGAGAATTTACCAGTTTTCCTTGACGTTTTGACGTTTATATGAAAGAGAACGCTACTAACTGTACAGTTGAGTTTTTTTTCATCGTCTTGTTGACTTCGGTTTTAGGATTATAAAGTCGTATCTCGCTCAACAGATGTTAGATGGACCAGAATTGTACTCGTCTTAAATTTCGGATGTAAAGTATTAGGTGACTGCATTATTACTTGCACCATGCAAGTTTGAGTGATTATAAAATATCTGAAGTGTTTCGTTTCGCTCCTTCCAGCCGTCCTCGTCTTTTGCACTTTTAAACCTTTTGGAATATTATGCAGATCTTTTGCAGCTTCTAGATAGTTCTAGAAAGTCTTCCACTGCACACGACACAGTCACCTCAATAGTAGGGTAACATGCCTAGTACCCGTCCTCCATGCTAGTAGCCGTCCACTTGGCACTAAAAAACTTCCTGTGTTAAAACTAGCAGTGCTAGAAAGCCACACACAGGCTTCAACTGTAGGCAAAGTACTGCCACACCATCCCTGGAAATGAGTGAAAAAAATAGAAGAAGAAAAAATGGTTGTGGTGTTCACAGGTATTCACCAAAAACATTAAAAAATGTTAAAACCACCACCATTTTCTCTTGTTTAATTTTTTCGCCCATCATTTTCAGGGCTGGTACGGCACTAGTTAGCCTAGAATTTAAGCCTATGTACGGCTTTCTAGCTCTGTAAGATGTCATTCAGGAAGTCTCTTAGTGCCAAGTGGACGGATACTAGCATGGTGGACGGGTACTAGACATGTTACCCTAATGCATCACTACTAGGTGGATATTTGGAAGATCTGCCAGTTTGATTTTTAGAAGTTTTTGTAAAAAAAAAATTCCAAGGTCGGAAAATTTATCGAAATCGCTAAGTGGATACCTTGGAATTTTTTCAGAAAAATCTTAAAAATCAAAGGGGCAAGTTTTATTCATATATACCCAGAAGAGAAGTAAATTCCTGTCAAAACATATGAAGGGAAAATTACAATTCATGAATAAGAATTTTACGCAAGATGAGTATAAAATTTAAGGCTAATACGCGCTGTAAATCGAAGGTAGTCAGAGATTTGGTATAAATCGTAAGGTGGTACCTTGCCATTTTTTCCGAGAAATCTAAAAAAAATCATGGGAAGCAAATCTTCCTCATAATCACAGTAGATAAGCATTACCATTGAGGTATGATGCAACGAAATTCCTGTCTAAAAATACAAAGTTATTTATACAATTTACGAAAAATAATTTCACATATGAGGAGTCAAACATATCAATGTTGGCTACTACTCATGGGTGAAATTCCTCTTGTTTTTACCAAACATTATTAGCCCCAACTGATATTGAATATAGACTTACCATAGAATGGACTATAACTGTAATCAATATCAGTGAAGTCAAAGGCAGTCGGAAACTTAGTAAAAATCACCGAGAGGTACCTTGAATTTTTTTTTAGGCATTACCATTGAGGTAATTGTGCAAAAAAAGATCCTGTCCAAAATACATAGGGAAATGCACAATTCATGAAAATGAATTCCACCCATGGGTTTAAAATTTCAATCTTTTACCAAAATATGATTAGTTAGTGCATACATTCGCAACCCGTTTGGGCTCTACTATGAATTAAAACTGCAACGATTATCAGTGAAATCGAAGTAAATGAGAAGTTTTGTATAAATTGCTCCCGCGGTACTCCAATTTTTTCCCCAGAAAAATTTCAAAAAATCAAAGTAAGCAGATCTTTCTCATATCCACAGAGTATAATGGCGTAATATTACCATTAAAATAATTTTGCTACGAAATTCCTGTCCAAAAATACTAGGTTAAATACACAAATCATGAAAAAGAATATCGCACAAGAGCCACAAATTTCGATTTCTTAAACAGGCCGTAATTTTTTTTTTTTCTTCTTTTATTCACCGAAACACGATTAGCCCAAACGAATATGTAAATTTATACTAAATACAGTAGGGTTTATAACTGCGATCAATATCAGTGAAATCAAAGTCGGAAATTTTGTAAAATTCGCTGAGGGAGTGCGTAGGACTTTTTTATCTCAAAAAATTGAAGTTGAGAGATCTTTCCCATACTCACACAGTAGAGAGGCATTGTTCTGAGGTAATTGCGCATTATTCTCCGAACATAGAAAGGGAAATGCACAATCCATGAAAAAGGATTTCATCCATACATGCTATAACTTTAATCTCAAAACATGTTAAGCCAAGACGGATAGTGAACTTTTACTAACTATAGCATGGACTATAACTGCAATCAGTAGGTATCAAGTTAAATAGTAGGCAGCCGGAAATTTTGTAAAATGCATTTAGGGAGTAGCTATCTGGGAATTTTTTTTTCCAGAAAAATCTCAAAAAATATGAGTTGACAGATCATTCCCATATTCACACAGCACAGAGGTATTACCACTGAGGTAATTATGCAAAGTAATTAATATCCAAACATACAAAGTTAAATACAAAATTCACAAAAAAAAATAATTTCTTCGTTGGGCAGTCAAAAATTCCGTTTCGTATACAGGCTTTAGCTCTTTATCAAAGTATAATGAGACCAAACCGATACACAATTTTTACTATAGCATGGACCAACTGCAACCAACATCAGTGAAATCGAGCGTAGTCGGGAATTTTTTACAAAATTGCTGAACGGGAATCTTGGAATATTTTTTCTGATGTCTCAAAAAATCATAGTTGGCAGATCTTCCCCTTATTTGCTCAGTAGAGAGCCGGTGAGTAATTTTACAACGAAATTACTTTTTAAAAATTTAAAAGTGAATGCATAATTCCTAAAAATGAATTTCATCCATGAGGACGCGAAAATTTGCATTGCTTATACAGGCAGCAACTTTTTACCAAAACATGAGTACAGTAGCTCGAAAGGATAGCGAGCTGATACTATATAGTGTACTGTAACTCCAATCACTATCAGTGAAAGGGTGGTAGTTGGTAATTAAAAAAAATATATATCAAGAGTACCTTAGTATTTTTTTTAAATCTCACAAAATTAAAGTTAGTAGAACTTTCCCGCATTGGAAATTCATATCTAACTAGAGCACTCTGAGAGCTCATGCCTCCGCCAAGCAAGGCAACGGTAGCAAGAAAATTCAAATTGGCTCTGAAACCATATTTTTTTTGTGTAGACTCCAAAATATAATCATTTGTGCCTTTTGGTAGTAATAACAGCTTGTGCAATTTTCTTGAAGATCCGTTCATAAGTTTTTGAGTTATACTGCTAACAAACGGTATGACAAACATGAGTCAAACATACAAACGAATTAACCGATCTGCACCAAAATTTGATCCTTTATGTCTTACAACATTACTAACAACCCCTATAAATATCATAAAGATCCATTCACTATTTTTTTTGAGTTATTGTGCTAACAAGCATAAAATTAAGACAGTGACAAAGGAACGAACGAACGGATCATTACCAAAAATTTGGTCATTTACTCTCTGTTATATACCTAACAACTCATGTTAATTTCATCAAAAGCCATCCATAGCTTTTTGAGTAAAGGCATTGAGAAAAATGAGGCAGACAAACAAACAAACAAACGGATGGACATATATTCACCAAAAGTTAATCATCTGTTCTTCCTGATATACCTAACAATCCCTGTAAATTTCATTCAAATCGGTTAACTTTTTGAGTTATCTTAGTGACAGACAGACAAACAAACAGATAAACACGACGAAAACATAACCTTCTTGGCGGAGGTAATTAATGTCAGTGGAATCGGAGGTAGTCCGAAATTTTGTGAAAATAGCTTGGCTTATTTTTCAGAAATTCTCAAAAAATAAAAGTAGGTAGATTTACCTCATATTTCCACAGTAGAGAGGAATTACGATCCAGGTAATTGTGCAACGAAAATGCTGTCCAAAAATACAAAACTGAAAAAGTCGTAAGAAAATTTTTTCCAAGTGGAGTCATAACTTTTCTTTGCTTATACAGGCTATAACTTTTTTCCAATGTGCAATCGATATCAGTGAAAACGAAGCTTGTCGCAAAAATGGTAAAAATTGCTGAAGTAACTTGGCATATTTTTCAGAAAAATCTCAAAAAATCAAAGTTAGAATATCCACCCCCATATATGCACAGTTACGAGGCATTACCTTCGAGGTAATTCTGCAACGAAATCAACACAGCTAAATGCACAATTCATGAAAAAATAATTTCATCCATGAGGAGTGAATATTTCTCATTGCTCAAACAGGTTATAACTTCTTTTCACTAATAGGGTAGCCTGCCTTGGATTTTTTTTTTAAATCTCAAGAAAATCAAAGTTAGCAGATATTCCCCGTATTCAATCAGTAGAGAGGTATTACTATCGAAGTAATTGTGCAAGGAAATTCCTGTCCAAACATAGAAAGGGGGAGGCACAATATGAAAACGTATTTCACCCATCAGCAGTTAAAAATTTCCGTCTCTTATACAGACGTAACTTTTTACTAAAACGTTGCGAGCCCAAAACAGATATTAACTTTATACTAGCTATAGTATGGATTATAACTGCAATCAATGCCAGTGGAAGTGATTTTAGTCACAAACTATATAAAAATTGCTAAGGGAATACCTTGGAATTGCAAGGAGATACCTTAGAATTTTTTCAGAAAAATCTCAATCATAAAAGTTGGCAGATCTTCCTCATATTCACACAGTAGAGAGGCATAACCATTGAGGTAATTGTGCGAGTAAATTACTGCGAAAAGTACACAGGAAAATGCATAAATCATGAAAAAAATCCCATGTGTGTCTAGTCAAAAATATACATTTTTTATACAGGCTAAAATTTTTTACCCAAACGGATACAGTATAGCTACTGTTTGGTAAAAAAACGGATTTTAAAAATTTAAAGGGATTTTGGGTAGACGATCCCCTTAAATAGGCTGTAACTTTTTATGAAACATGATTAGTCCATACGGATAGTGAATTTATACTAACTATAGCATGAAATATAACTACAATCAATATCAGGAAAATCGAAGGTAGTCGGAAGTATTGTAGAAATCGCCGAGGAGTACCCTTGAATTTTCTTAAAGTAAAAAATATAAAAAAATTAAAGTTGGCCGATTATTCCCATATTTTGGCAGCAGGGAGGCATTGCCATCAAGGTAATTGTGTAAGGAAATCCCTGCCTAAAAATAGAAAGACAGATGTACAAATTCATGAAAAAAAAATTCATCCGTGTGGAGTCAAAACTATCGATTCCTTATACAGGCCGTAAATTTTTACCCAGATACGATTTGCCCAAACGGAAAGTGAAATTCTACTTACTATATAATGAACTATACTGGCAATCAATATCAGTGCAATCGAGGGCAGCCGGAAATTTTGTAAAAATTTCAAACGGGTACTTTGAAATTAATACTAGTTGCTCGAATTATTATTATTATTATTATTACCTCCGCCTAGGAGGTTATCTTTTCGTCGTGCTTGTCTGTGTGTTTGTCGATTTGTCTGTCTGTCACCATGGTAACTCAAAAAGTTCTGAACCAATTTGGATGGAATTTACAGGGATTGTTTGGTATGTTAGGAGGAACAGAGGATTGACTTTTGGTGAAGATATGTCCATCCGTTTGTTTGTTTGTCTGTCTGCCTCATTTTTCTCATTGCCATAACTCAAAAGTTATGGATGGATTTTTATGAAATTAGCATGAGTTGTTAGGTATATAACAAAGAGTAAATGACCAAATTTTGGTAATCATCCGTTTGTTCGCTCGTTTGTCATTGTTTTTAATTTTACACTTGTTAGCACAATAACTCCAAAAAATAATGAATGGATCTTTATGAAATTTATAGGGGTTGTTAGTAATGTTAAAAGACATAAATGATTAAATTTTGGTGCAGATCGGTTGGTTTGTTCGTTTGTATGTTTGACTCATGTTTGTCATAACGTTTGTTAGCAGTATAACACAAAACGTTATGAACGGATTTTCAAGAAAATTGCACAAGCTGTAATTAGTATGAAAAGACGCAAATGATTAGATCTTGAGTTTATACAAAGAAAATTATGGTTTCAGAGCCAATTTGAATTTTTTGCTACCGTTGCCTCGCTTGGCGGAGGTATGCGCTCTCAGAGTGCTCTAGTTATAATATTGTGACTAGTTGCTCGAAAAGTAGCTCAACTTTCTCTAGGGGTTATACAGATATATTATTGCTTGCATATCTAAATTTGAAATATCTTCAAAACTTATATTGTAATGTAATATCTGTGTGTAATAATTAATTTATCAAACCTACCACTGAGGGTGAGAGATGACTTTCGAGGGGGTACGAACTCTTTGATAAAATAATGCTAGATACATAAAATTGTTCATAAATGTGGCGTAAATTTTTGTAGGGAGTGCGATAACATGCTGAAATTTTTCTAGAGGCGCCAAGCTTATGAAAAATTGGGGCCCACCGGCACAGGGGGAAATGCAGCACTTGGCAAGAGTGAGGAATACGTTTCTAAAGAAATTTGAGTTGAAATCGATAGATGAAACTTATGCATTCATTGAGATTATGCAAAGACGAAGAAATTGACACCTAAGATAAAGGAATCGAGCCATAATAGCGCAAATGCCAGTCCTAACAATCATTATCTAGGACAAAATAAAGTTGGATACAGAAACTTCTTAACAAATTTGGTGCAGATTTCATTCTTTCTTTATCTATTATCAAATGAGTTATTATTTTTGAAAGGATTGGCATCCGAACCACCGTATAGGACTATCTGTGGTCCTGGGGGTCACCATTACCATTTTCTTCGTTCTTCAAAGAAACATTCAATACTCGGTAAGCAAGTATAATTTTATATATAGGACATAATCCAGTTGTATTTCCCGTATATATAACCTTTACATGAAACGTACACGTTTATGCAGCTGAGCTCAGATGGAGCCTCCCTTGATACCCCCATTGATATATGTAGTCTCAAACTCTCAATAAATATGCAACGCTCGGATTTTTTCCTATTTTATAGCGAAGATTTTATGCAAGAGACATACAAACAAAGAAACACACGAGCAAGATGGTCAGAGTTTTACAAGTATATAGATAAGAATGATTCGCTTATCGCTCCTTCGTCGTCGGACTTCTTTCTGAAATCGTCATGTCACCAAATCCACATTCCTGCGCTACCGAATATAATTACCTGCTGACAACACCATTAAATACAAGATTCCCCGCGGAGACCCAGCCCGCAGTATAGCATAGCCTTAGTGAGTCGCAACGCTCTGACAGGCACTGAGAGTCCCCGAATACAGCAGGCCTTGCTCGAGTTCCTTCCAAGACGCTGACGCCATCGCTCTGTTACCAGTACATCGCCGTTCTCGTTTCGTTAGAACTGGCCACATGTACGAGTATTTCTCTGGAACAGGAGCGGGCAAACTGTGGCCCGCGGGTTACATCCGGACAGATAGTCTTTTTTTTTAACCGGCCCGCCCACGATATTTGGTTTTTCGATGTATTAACACGTTTTAAGCGCTTATTTTACGATTTAGTCAAAAATTAAATATCAACAGCAAAAAGGTTATTTTCTATTTTCTAACTTCCAGAGAGCCTTGCTTGAAGCCATCTGCAATGATGGAGCTTTAAACCTCCTTGTCTACAATGATGCGTGCTGGCTCGGTCCATCTGTCAGTTTTTGAAAATTGAAAGTCCATGTAACATCAGAGTCAAAAACTTTGCCCACCCCTGCTCTACAGTATAGATGTCAAACATCATCTAATCCTGAAAAAAGGCACACACTTGCTATTGCGTATTATATAGACAGTAGTGACCATAACCAGAATTTATTATTCCCATAGTTACCAATCTACAAGAACCCCAGGGAAGATCTGCTCTGTGAGACCAGTAAGCAAGTATTATTTGAATGAAATTAAAAAGCTAGAACGAAAACTCTAATTATGGTTTGGAATTCGAAAAAACCTGACGTCATTGCCGAAACAAAAACACTGACTTACAACATTTGGCATACTGTAGCCTTGGCTGCAATGCGGTTTTGCAACATTCCATGAGTGCAGCTGTGAATGGTAACATTCAATTCAATTGGATGCAAAGGTACGAGTAAAAGCCTGAAGACATCCAATTAACAGTACTTCCCACACCTGCCCTCAACACACCTGACAAATCACCAATTCTTTCTTTTACCACTTTATCAATCGACTCATTATCCTCAATAAGTTAGTTAGCTAAGTACGCCAATGCATCTCTCACGGATGATATTTGTTACAAAAGTTGGCTCTGCAAATGTACTCTTTTCACGAGTCAAATACACTTAGAACGGAAATAATAGCTTTAGCAAAAACTTTACCATATCTCATTTTATGCGTAATCAAATTTTCATGAAACTTGTTGGGAAATCGTGACACTGTTGCAGGCAACACTGTTGAGTTTGTTAACATTTTCCTGCTTCTCTTGATTGACAACTCTCTGCATTTTTATTTTTTTGAGGTGAACGACAATAATAGCTTCTTATATATTCTGCTAAAATGGGGCGTGGAAAAAATCTAAAGAGGAGAAAGAAATTATTATCAAATAAACTGTAAAAGGCACCTCTCCTGATGTTATTGCCTGAAACATAGGACGCCATATTGACACAGTGACAAGATTCTTGAAGGACCCTTCACCACGGAAAAAAACGATCATATGCTGGGCATTCAAGGACTGTTACTGATAGAGACATGAGAAATGTGGTTCGTCAGCTGCGTAAAAGACCCGGGCAAAAAAGTAAATCAACTTTTGCGGCTGCTGGGCTTCCTGGAATGCATAAAACCATAAGAAATCACATCCTGCGCCAAATTGCTTTTGTCAAATTCTCGTCGAAATTGCCTCTTCTGACCCCAAGACATAAAATTTTTGAGGATGGAATGGGCAGAGAAATACATAAAGATCAACATGAATCATGTTCTTTTCACCGACGAAACCCGGGCAACCCTTGATGGACCTGATGGGTGGAGTAAGTGTTGGGTGCTACCTGGAGGTGAGTGTCATCAACGCGTAAAACGTCAACAGGGAGGTGGTGTTATGATATGGGATGGTATCATAGGGGATTGACTTATCGGCCCGTTAGAGTACCTGATGGCGTGAAAATTACATCTGCATCATACTGTGACATGTTAAAGGATGCCCTGGTCCCATGGCTGGATGACATACCCCTTTCGTTGCTTCGAAACTTGATTTTCATGCATGATAATGTGTCTTCTCACTCTGCTCGTACTACCATAGCATTTCTGGACTTTTTGGGGTTCCATGGAGAAAAACTGATGTTTTGACTACCGTGCTCACCTGATCAACCCCCAATTGAAATCTGGGCCCTTCTGAACAGGGAAACTAACGCATATGGAAAGCAGTACAACTCAAAATCTGTCTTGTGGGATGCTGTTGCTGCAGCAGCAAGGGCAGTTCCACCTTCTGCAATAAAGTAATTAACTGGTTGCATGGATTCAAGAATTATTGAAGTTATTAATCGTCATGGGGTATGCTGGCAAATTAGACTTTTTTCAGTCTTTGTAAACTCTTGATTAATGATTTCTTATTTAATGCATATTTTTCTCATTTGTGTTGTTCGTTTTTGTTCCTTTGGTGGGCTCCCCCCTCGGAGTTTCCTTCGCTTACTACTACATGTGCCACGTCGAAAACGAAGCCATCAGCAGCCACCCAACGAAGAAACCAGAAATCTGTTGTAGATACGTGGACGAGTGTTTCTTCGTCATCAACAACAGTGAAAAGCTGCATGAATTTAAGGCTTTGCTAGAATCTTCATCTGTGCTGAAATTCACTCAAGAATTAAGTCTCAACCAAAGAATCAACTTTCTGGACACAACGATCGATAGTAGCAGCAACCGCTTCATCAGCTCACTGTACCAGAAACCGACCAACACCGGAATATATCTGAATGCAGCTAGCGAGTGCCCGCAGCGTTATAAACACGGCACCATCAAGGCACTTATTCACAGTAGCTACAAGATCTCCTCCAATTGGAATCTCTTTCATCAAGCAGTGGGAAAAATTCAGCAAGCACTAATCAACAACGGGTATTCCAACGAGCACTTCGACAAGATCTTGAAAAACTATCAGGACAATGCAGTGCAAAATAGTGAAACCTCCAGTACAAGCCCTCCGACCACACATGCCGTATTCTACCAAAACCAAATGTCAGAGTCATACAGAGCGGATGAGCGAGTGCTGAAGCAAATCATCAAGAACAACACCAGATGTATCAACAACAATAACAGTTTAAAGATATTAATTTACTACTAGAGCCCAACCATAAGCAGCCTTGTAATGCGCAACAACCCCAACGCAGCCAAACCGGACCTTAAGCAAACAAATGTCGTGTATGAATATGTCTGCTCTAATGGAGACTGCAAGCTCCACAAAACTTCGTACATCGGCATGAC
>LQNS02278187.1:12787796-12799776 GCA_001587735.2 Parhyale hawaiensis
GAAAAATAGGACGCCATATTGACACAGTGACAAGATTCTTGAAGGACCCTTCACCACGGAAAAAACGATCATATGCTGGGCATTCAAGGACTGTTACTGATAGAGACATGAGAAATGTGGTTCGTCAGCAGCGTAAAAGACCCGGGTAAACAAGTAAATAAACTTTTACGGCTGCTGGGCTTCCTGGAATGCATAAAATCACAAGAAATCCTTCGCAAAATTGCTCCTGTCAAATCCCCACTGAAATTGCCCCCTGTGACCCCAAGACATAAAATTTTGAGGCTGGAATGGGCAGAGAAATACATGAAGATCAACATGAATCATGTTCTTTTGACTGACGAAACCCGGGCAACCCTTGATGGACCTGATGGGTGGAGTAAGGGTTGGGTGCTACCTGGAGGTGAGTGTCATCAATGCGTAAAACGTCAACAACAGGGAAGTGGTGTTATGATATGGGCTGGTATCATAGGGGATGGACTTGTAGGTCCTGCTAGAGTACCTGATGGCTTGAAAATCACATCTACCTCATATTGTGACATGTTAAAAGACGCCTTGGTCCCATGGCTGGATGACATACCCCTTTCGTTGCTTCGAAACTTAATTTTCATGCATGATAATGCGCCTTCTCACTCTGCCCGTACTACCACAGCATTGTTGGACTCATTGGGGTTCCATGGAAAGAAACTGATGGTTTGGCCACCGTGCTAACCTGATCTAAACCCAATTGAAAACTTCTGGGCCCTTCTGAAAAGGGAAATTTATGCAGATGGAAAGCCGTACAACTCAAAATCTGTTTTGTGGGATGCTGTTGCTGCAGCAGCAAGGGCAGTTCCACCTTCTGCAATAAAGTAACCAACTGGCTGCATGGATTCAAGGATTATTGAATTTATAAAACGTCATGGGTTTATGTTGGCAAAGGAGACTTTTTTTCAGTCATTGTAAACTTTTAATTAATGATTTCTTGTTTAATACATATTTTTCTCATTTGTGTTGTTCATTTTTGCTCCTTTGATGATATAAAACTGTGAATATTTTTTGTAGTCAAAAAGCTATTACCGCCGCTCAGTGAAATTAGTAAAATTGACAAAAACATATTTTTTTCTAGAACCAGCACGATTAATCGTTTGAAAATTTACAGACACTATAGGCAACAGAAGCTTAACTTTCTGTGAAATTTTCACAGAAATATATAGCCAAATAGATGAGATGTGGTCAATTCTGCGATAAAGCTATTATTTCCATTCTAAGTGTAAAACAATTTCTAACAGAAATAGTCGGGGGTTGGAGGTTTGATTTGAGTGTCCTATTATCCAGTTAACTAAACTCATATTTTCGAATCGAATAAACTATTCGGGCTGACCACGCCAAACGCACCGGATAATCGCAATCGAACTGTTGGAAATTTGATAGTTTAGTGATAAATCCAAGTCGAACTCGTCATTGTCTTTTCGTAATAGAAGTTTCTAATTAAATATCTTTCCTAAGGAATTTTTTGTATTCTATGCACACTTTCATACCTTCTGTAATATATGTAATGCGTGAAATAATAAAATTAATTCTGAAACCACGTTAAGGAAAAAGCTTATATTGGATTTTAAATTATTTTACACGGATAATGCGGGTATAACCAGGGTTGGCTGGTTTAAACCAAACAAAAAACCATGGTTTAAACCAACCAAAAAACCTGTTTTTTATTCGAATTTTTTTTATCGAAAAGTATTGCACAATAAACAGTTTTAGTTCGTGTAATTGTTAAATTTTGTTTACAAAACTGAAAGGATTAGTTAATGGGTTTATATTTAGGAATCCGTTCGACGTTTAAGACAGTGTCAACTATTATCTATGTTTATTAAAAACCTATAACTCACTAAATTTTGTGTTATTTCATTTCAGAGATGCACATCCAGTTATATTCTGGTAAGCTAGCAGCTACTGAAAATTGAAAGTAGTAGTTATAGTTATTAGATAGCTAGTGAGCTAATGAGAAGGATGTAGAAATATAGGTATTTTACTTTCTTCAATTCTCTCCTTTCAACTAGCCAGTAGTTAGCTATTCCAATCGAAATTTCTTAGTATTTTGAAATGTTTCCAAGTTTTTCAAAGGATTTTATAGCTCTATCACTTTTTTAGTTCATTAGATTAGATAGGCGGCAGTAGACGAACCAATAGGCCCATTCCCAAAGAGACACCGGAACATACGCCCCGGCACTCTATGAGCTATTGCCATTATGTTAGTAGGATATAGAGGANGAAGAGTCCCTGCCCAAGAAACGATCTTGAATGCACGCAAGCACGTTCAAGAGCCGCTGACATGCGGAGCTTAGAGACATCAAACTGTGTAGTTGGAGCGGGAGAGAGAAGGAGATGGATTAGGGTTGCCTCGGAAGCTTTGGCCGTTAAGTGTTTGCATTACTGTTTTCAATTAGCTAATAGCTAGCTATTTCTGTCAAGTTGTATTTGTAATATGAAGTGTTTTCAAGTTTTTTAATGGATTTTATATTGAAACTAGTGTCCCGAGCCGTCATTGTGAATGACGGCATATTGGGTTATTAATGACTGGTGCACGTGTACGATAAATGACGGCAGTAAGTTAGCCCTTCAGGAAAACCCCCGCTGGCTTCCTCACTTTTCCCCTATCTAATACTGATGAAAAAGATTCCAAGGTACTCAACTTTTTTTTCGCCTTTTGAAATCTGAATTTTCTCCTATCTTATTAGTTGTATTTTTCCCCTATCTAAATACTGAAGAAAAAGACTGCAAGGTACCCCACTTTAAAAAAAGCGGCTTTTTTTTAACGTTCCATGGGGTGAAAAAAAAAATGTAAAACTTTAGACTTAAAAGAGGATAAAATAAGGGTATCTCGCACTGTCCTTTCTATATTTATATATTTGTTTATTTATTTTTGTGCACGTGAATTATCATATAGTAGATTATAAATCATAGCATCTCCGCAGATTGGATATTAAATGTAGCCATAGCAAATATAGGTACTCTGCTAATCGTTTTTCTTGACCCCTTATTCCCAAAGTCATTCTTCTATAATAGGAAGTTGGAATGAGTGACTGAGTTTGTTGATGATTTGCTAGCTACACGTTTACAAAGCAGAAAATCCTTTTAATGTTGAATAAAATTTCTAAAACTAGAAAAAAATATCTAAAAAAAATCATGTTTTTCTCTTTTGTTTTTAACAAGAAAAAAAAAAGGTTTTTTGTTTAAACCAAAAAACCATGGTTTTTGCCAACCCTGGGTATAACCCGTATGTAGTTTTAGTTTCTCGTGCGCAAGCGTTTCCCATCGCGTAAGAGACGCAGTTGTAAGGGGTATATGCACATTGAATAAAGTTTTCACGTTGATGTTTTTTCTTGATAGAATATTAGTATTGTTGTGTGCATTTTGTGTAATAAGCTGTATAGGTTAATATATTGCTTATGTTATTTTTTAATTAAAATAAATATTCGTTTTGGTCTTACCAGCTTGTTTACTCTTTGTATTAATTAGAAATCGCTTATATTAACTAAAAGAGCATGTTATTCCCGTTAGAAACATTGAAAAATCGCTAAAAAAACATTCACTTTTGAAAATATCGAATCGCTTCAAAAAAGTTTAGTCGCATCATTTAATCAGTAATCGAACTTAAATTTTGACACCCGCATCGAATAATCGAATCGGACTTGGCGAGTTGGATTATCGGTAATCGCTAATCGGACATCAGATTTTTTCGAATCGCGCTCCCTCAGGACATTATATTATTGAAAACAGATTTGCAGAAAATGAGCTCTGGTTCACGTTGTTAAGATATACGAGCTTTATTTTTTCACAAAATTTAAGCCGTTGAGTAGGTACTGAAGTCGGTAAAGGTTTACCAGTTGATTGCATTTATAAAATGAAATGCCCAATCCGCCAGAATGATGGCTCAATAGGTGGGAAGTAACAAGGGTCATCAGGGCATGTAGTAGGCGCACCATGCGACCAATTCAGTTTCCTATACAACCTCGTCTCTACATCCGTCACAGCAAGCTGTGAATAGCACTCCACTACCCCCACTGAGAAGGGTACACATTCATCAGTGCCGTGCGAAGACACTGCAGCTGCTCATGCAGTGACAAGTGTGCACGAGGTCTACACTGCACACAACAAGTATAAAAAGCAACACCACCTGAAAAACTCCACATTTTCAGTGGGTTCTTTCAGGTAGCTGAAGATGGCTTTCAGATTAGTGTTACTGATCACGGCTGTCGCTGTAAGTCCTACCTCGTTTTTAATCTATTAATGCAGTTATGATGATTAATCATTTCAATGCTAGGCCTAACTTTAAGTTTCCGAATCTTCACCGACCTACTACAGCCGAACATGCTTGCACAGTCACCTCCTTGGCTGCGGTTTTGTCTTAAACAATTAATTTTTTTATCTTTATATAAAGCAATAGTTCGGAGAGGGAAGGAGCTTGGGTGTTAGCACCTCTCTGGAAATGGGTCTGTTGGTCCGTCTACTGCTAGTTATCTCTACTAATTTAAAAGACTGAAAAGTCGTGCATAATTTGCCACATTTACCCTATCGGTAATGCTATCTCCGGCTAGCTATCCCATCGCATTTTATTAGTTTGCCCCATTATTAATAGGCTGGGCTACCACGCTTCAAAGTCCGTTTTTCAAGTAGGAACATAATACAACAAAAAACCCCTGCAGCAGTTACTGAGAATGATTAAAGCAGGGTTATAACGCTGGGGTAGTAAAACCACCGGCATACTCATGATTTTGTCTAGGTAAATCCCGACGCAGCTGTATGGGCTTTCTGCCTTGATGAGGTCATAAATTATATCTTCCGGGAACAATATGGGCCTATACGCTGTTGTGGATCTAATTCTTCCAACTCCAGGCCCTGCTCTCAGTCAGACTTTTTTTCTACTCCGTCTCGCCAACCATGATCAAAACCGGTTCCTTGTTTCTGTCTCCGAAAATTTTGTCAGTACTGTAGTTTCAAAATGCAGCCAAAAATTTTTGCAATTTTTTAATTACATTTTAATTTAAAATATAGCAGAGGCATTATGAACAATAGATATATTTAAAAAATCATCTGCAAGATGTACCCGTGCAAGACCAGAGCTTCAGCATTGCAAAAAGTACTACAGTATCTTACACTCTGATAATAGAAAAGTGTGTTCAAATTATCTTCATCTTCCCGATGAAAATAACGTCATCCCTAATCTTCATGTACTCGTAGAATGAGATTTTACTTGAATTGTGGTAACTTAAAACGTTTGACATCAAATATAAAAGATACTTCCGCTAGTAATGCTTACTCAGCAGATCACTTTTCATTATGTAAACCGAGAATAAAATTTCATAGCACAAACATCTCGTGTATCGCTATATCAGTGAATCTAAGCCTCCCTAATTCATCACATATTAAATGCTTTAAGAGAGGTAAAGGAAGAGATGTACAGTATACCAAGATGAACGTGGAACCCATGCACAAGGGTGTTCCCTCACAGGATCGACTAGAGAAAGAAAGAGCAGAATGAAACTGGTAGGAAGCAAAGCGGGCCCCAGTGAAACATATTCCGGAGGCTTAGTTGAGGCTAAGGTAACCTTCTGGGCCTCCCTGGGAGCGCTGCTCCCAAACACATAGGATGGGTAAACGTAACTAACCTAACCCCTTGGCCCATCTTATGTCCCCTCATAGCATCCCGTGAATTTTTCATAGCATATGCATCAGAAATTAATTTTTGACATTATTACGATTCAGGTTAAGTATACTTTGTCATCGCTCTTACGCAAAACAAACGCGGTGCAACAATGCATTCTATCCGCGGAAATGGACCAAGAGAACATAACTGGACGGACATCCCGCAGAGCTACCTGATGTTCCAGTACCTCAGCTATAAGATTGACCTGGAATACTGACTCTCAATAATATGGGATGGGAGAACCTATTATACTTCGTCTTAATTACCTCTGCGAAAGAGGTTATGCTTTTGTCGAGTTTGTCTCTTTGTCTGTCTAGATAACTGAAAATGTTACAGAAGGATCTTGAAGAATATTACAGAAGCTGTTATCCCGTAAAGAGGCATAATGATCAAATTTTGGAGAAGACAAAGAGGAAATCCTAGTTAGTTTTAGGTTCAAATTGAATTTTTCGTTAACCGCGCCTTTCTTCGTGGAAAAACCTACGCGCTCTTCGAGTGATCTAGTTACGATTAAAGTTTGATATTAGCGTACACGAATCAAAGATCTCTTGATTCAACTAATTGCAGGTGAACTATAATTGAAATTTCACATCGTCAACACTACGCTGTCAGTAGAATAAAACAAGAACGCCTCGTGGCGTGAGACCATCATCCGCAGTGAGGGTAAATTCAATGCCGCTATGTTTGATGGCCAGCTAACTCTAGCTTTTTGGCATTTTTCACATCTCAGTCAACCCATATAACTGCTTCAAGAAAATTATTATTGTGACTCCACTCTTCCCCTTTTTGGGTGGACAGACAAATATACAAACTTAAATTTTTAACGAAAACTCTATCATTTCTCTCACTTCCTTCGCGGGTGATTACTAAGCTATACAGTCTTCAGCAGAGTTGAAGTGCCAAGGATCGTGAGTATTCCAATGATGATTTCAACGGGTCATTTTGTATTATTGTGAGCAAACTCACTGTGCCAGCCCGTAATTTGCGTATAGCAAATCATTCACTCATTATTACATGAGTATAATGATACAGATAATGGAAGTCGAAAATTATGAGCGATAGTAATATTAATTCTTTCTTTGTAATAACGTTGGACTTGTACTGCGAAGCCGGATAAAACTTGGATATTGCAGACATTTGTAGTCCGCAGAGTTAGACCGCAGCAGTGAAATATTTGTAGTTGACCACGTAGAGTTTATTTCCGTTACATCAGTGAATCTCGGAAGGGGTTCGGTTTTGATGATATTGAGTTGATTTAGATCAGGCTAAGTAAATTTACGTTAGATTCGACTCGGTAAACATTTTTCTTATTTCTTCACTTTGCGTCAAAATTAGAAAAAAAAAATAAAAAACTATGAGTTTCGGATTGCAATGAGGCTAAACAACGCTGGGAACAAAAAATTGCCAAAAACGTATAGCCGAGCCTGGAGAGGAGAAAGGAACATAATTCTTCCGCACACAAACACAGATTAACCAATAATGATGAACTAATTAGAAACTACGTACCATCACAGGCGGCGACAGCAGCTCCGTCTGACACTGGAGCGGAAACATGCGGGCTGGTTGTGAGCGTCGCGTACACGGGCGGCCAAGCGACGGCTTCCTGCACCAACTTCTGCCCTGCGGGAGACAGCGGAGTAAGTGGTTTGCGTGTCACTGTTATCAAACGTATTAGTAAAGACTTCTGCATTTAGTTCATTGTATTCACCTATCTAACTTCTTATATTCTACTAGCGGTTCGCCATCTGTCCTCAGGATGTATCAATTTTCTTTGTTTATCATCTACTCTACGGAGGGAGAGCCATGATCCCGAATAAAAAATAGAGAGTACTCGCAGTGAGAAGGAAGTGGAATCTAGTATCTATGATACCACGGAGAAGTGCTTCAAACGCTTTTAGAATTTCAATAAATGGCATAATTTGGCAAGGCAGCGGCCCAATTACCGCTCAGTTAATGATCTATTTCTATCTAATGCCTCATACCGGGAAGAAGAGACCAACCAACAAAAAGTGAGCTTACGATTGAAGAACTTGCACAAATCCCGAGTCCTACAAGAATAGCGGTACGTTTCCAAGTAAACGAATGAAATAAGCTATAGCAAATCAGATGTTTGTGTTTCGGTGTTAATTTAGAAGCGATTTATACACATAATGCAAACACTGAAGCGCATAAAGTGCTGACCAACGTAGTAACTTGAAAGATAATTATGAAGTAATTGCTTGAAGACCAGGTACATTACAGTATTACAATACCCTCGTAGATTTTGTCAAACTGGAGATTTGAAAAAATCAAAAAGTCAAAACGCTCCACGAACTACTCGTGATAGACCCATTCAACTGCACTTCAATCCATTGCATTATGTACCGAATGAGAGTATCATTGGAGTTAAATATCTTTATCTATCTTTGGGTTCATTTCCCGCAATAGTAAATGTACGTAATTTCCTTCGAGCAGTACACAATTGTTGGAGTGGCGTACAAACGTTTCGCCGAACTGGACGCGATCAACAAAATGGTTCGCGTGTCGTACGCTGGAGGAGCACTGGCAGGATGTCAGCTCGTCCAACTTCAAACAGGTGATTACGAATATCAACTCAATGGACGACATGTTGCAATAACATCCAGGTGCGGGTTACCGCTACCTGAAAAACGCCAAGAATAATAAAAAAAATGTTTTTACTTCATGCACTTCCTAAATTCGGAGTAAACATAGATGGAGGCGAAAGAAAAACTCGGCATTGGGACCTAAAATTTGGAGTTTTTTTTATGTACACGTGCTCTGCCGTCGCCCAGAACTAAGTATAGCTGGGGACCAAATACCATATACAAAATAACGGCTTTCTTTGCCTTAGTTGGGGTGGCTGATGAGACATGCTCGCTGTAATGGCTGTCGTTCCGGCCACAGAAGTAAATANNGGGGTGGCTGATGAGACATGCTCGCTGTAATGGCTGTCGTTCCGGCCACAGAAGTAAATATATGTACCTGCATTTATTCACAAGCCAGTAACTGCGTACTTTAGTTTAGTTAGCATACACCTGCCGCCAGCCACTGGGTACAGGCAAGAACGAGTACCTGGCTAATAGAGCGTTGGTCCCTTTTGGCGCCTCCATCTATACTTACTCCAATTTCCTAGTCGTTGATAGCGC
The DNA here is from genome assembly GCA_001587735.2 of Parhyale hawaiensis. Classification (NCBI taxonomy): domain Eukaryota; kingdom Metazoa; phylum Arthropoda; class Malacostraca; order Amphipoda; family Hyalidae; genus Parhyale; species Parhyale hawaiensis. Next base: position 12,796,629 of record LQNS02278187.1, read on the forward strand.
TTCTTGGGTAGCAACTACAAAATGATTTTTGAGTTGCGGGTGGCAATGGTACTAAGCTTTAACCTGAAGCTGTGATTAAAACGAGCCTGATTGGAATACCGAACGTATTGAAGTATTCTTTATAACTTATTACTCATTTTAGTATTTTCGCAGACAAGTTACTAAAGTAGGAATTGTGTGGGTTATTTATTATTACAATAGTTCCCTTGAGGTTGTTAGTCGCTTCTTTTAATACTAACCAGGAAGCAAGTTGCATTCTTTGCTTCCTCATACTAACAATACATTTATCCTGCGATTAAAAAATACGAAGGACGCTCAAGTTCAACTGAACAGATCGGCGTTCTCAGATCCAAGTATGTATCCGGAAGCTAAGGGTTCGTCAGTGGAGAACAAATCAATACCTACCGTCTACTAAAGGAGTACGTAGTTCCATAGGAGAATATGTGGAATTTTTTCATAAACTAGTAAAAAAGTATGGCAAATGCCCTGCTACGGGACTGTGCAGCACCCGTACCTTAGTAGACACAGGCTACCTATGCTACTAATGAACTTTGTGGGTTATGTTATCAGTGTTACGAATTGATCTGGTCTATAGACAATAGAATCTACAAATACAGGATGCATAAAGGACTCATTTATTTGAACAAAAACTTCTAACAGACGAAGAACTCGCTGCGAATGAAGAAAAGTGCTCTAGTTCGCAATCAGCTACCACGGCTGCACCTGCGCCGACCACAGCCGCACCTGTGCCAACCACAGCCGCACCTGTGCCAACCACAGCCGCACCTGTGCCAACCACAGCCGCACCTGTGCTAACCACAGCCGCACCTCTGCCAACCACAGCCGCACCTCTGCCAACAACAGCCGCACCTCTGCCAACAACAGCCGCACCTGTGCCAACAACAGCCGCACCTGTGCCAACAACAGCCGCACCTGTGCCAACAACAGCCGCACCTGCGCCGACCACAGCCGCACCTGTGCCAACCACAGCCGCACCTGTGCCAACCACAGCCGCACCTGTGCCAACCACAGCCGCACCTGTGCCAACCACAGCCGCACCTCTGCCAACCACAGCCGCACCTCTGCCAACCACAGCCGCACCTCTGCCAACAACAGCCGCATCTCTGCCAACAACAGCCGCACCTGTGCCAACAACAGCCGCACCTGTGCCAACCACAGCCGCACCTCTGCCAACAACAGCCGCACCAGTGCCGACCACGACGGAGCCCGTGGTGATCCGCACGAGGTGTCGGGACGGTTTCACCCTGCTGGGAGACACGTGCTACATGGTGTCGCCCAACGCCAACACCAAACATGAAGGCGACAAGTTCTGTGCGCAGTACGGAGCCACACTGGCCACCATCAACTCTCAGGAGGAGCAGAACCGAGTCGCAGGTAAGGAGAAGTTCTAAATTTTCAGTTGGCATCGGTTTATCATAACCAAAACTACACTTTTATCTAGTATAAAGTAATGATTTAGTAATTTGTCATAGTTGGTGAATGGCTACGACAAACTGAACAGTGTTGCAGATAAAGTTCTACTGTTTATTGTATACGTTCGGCACAGAACATACAACGAGCACGACTCAGGTGCAGCTACAGGGCTTCCATTGACAGCCAGCGAACATTGCGAATATAATAGAAAATAAACCGCAGCTGTTTAATCTCAAAGCAACTAGAGAAATGAGAACAAACAATACAGTGTGATTTCGGCAAGTTTGCGCAGATCATAAAGTAGACTTCACTTGATCCTACATGATGGTCAATAAGTCTAATGGCATGAGAAGTTCTTTCGTATTGGCTGGTATCACCATGGTGTCTTATTGAACATTCAATATACTTCAAGAAAATAAAAAAATTTCCAACAAATACATTTACTGAGAGTAATTTTGATAATTAATGTTTTGAATGTACAATGAATGGAGTGTTTATTAAAACGCAAAAATAGACATTCAAGCAGATGTTTAATAATTATATTTAATATAAGAGATGTCACTGAGTAATAGTAGTATTCTCCTAGGTCTGCCACCGTACCCACAATGAAACGTTATCCAATCAGTAAGGCTCAGTACGGCCGCCGGTACACCGATGACGACCCAGTGTTGCAATTGGTCTCGACTCGGCCACGTGCGATATTACAGGCAGGGAATCAATGCGCAATGCATCTCGGAAACAAAAAAAAGAAAAGAGAAGAAGACAAATGACATTCGGATGGGCCGCGCCTTTCGTGGCCTTGCGCACGTAGGAAAATAGGATTCCCGCAGAATGGATCAGCCACTTCAACCGGCGGCTTACTTCACGGATCAGTAGAGGAAGTATAGAGGTCCTACCTAACCTTACCAACTAATCTTCTCAATAGGAGCTGCAACCAGATGCAACATCCCCTGCAAAAAGAAATCCGTCGCAATATCCCCTGAGAGGGATCTCACAGAAGAAGAAAGAAAGGACACGTAGTATGTCGATAGAATCGAGAAATGGATGCACGAGATTATTCCTCAAAGGGTCAACGTAGCTACATGGAAACAGCAAGTCGGAAAAGAAAACAAAAATGGAGAAAAGTAACATCAATAGAGCATCAATGTGAAAGGAAGCAATGTGGGAACGAACGAAAGGCGCCCCAAAGGCCTAGCTAAGGCTATCGTGACTGGAGTCTTCCTGAGTATGCTGCTTCCATGACAAAGGACAATGTGAACCTGGCTAACCTAACGCTAGGTTCATCCTGTACCCTCTCAAAAGTTCAGGCATACATAGTCGAAAAATAACATTATTTGCTTCATTTTAAATACTACAGAATCAAGGCACAGATACTGAAGTAAATCCAGCGTATAAGACGATCCAAGGCTCGTCCGTATTTTTTTTAATCCCAGTCATTGTGAACGTAAATGTAGCAATACAGTTGGAACTTCTGAACGTAAATATACGTACATATATTGTAAACTTACATATCTTCAGCGATCTGCTGTGAACATTTCTGTGCTCCCGAGAACAGCTATGCCAACCTCTAAACTCTTTCGTTGAATGTATAGCTGTAATATTTCTAACAAATTAATGTATACTCAATTTTTAATGTAAGCTGTAATATAATAATCCAGAACACCTCCCGCCTGTGGAGAAATAAATGTTAAATAAATAATAAATTTTCTGCACA